>JAQGAM010000459.1:0-12792 GCA_034697665.1 Nanhermannia comitalis
CATTTGGCCAAAAGCAAAGTGCCATTACGTACAAGATTTACCAAAAAGTATAGTTGACTTTCTATGCGAACGCCATAAAGTGTATCTTTAAGTTTAAGCGAATTACAAATGTTAAATCTAACTCATTATGCCTTTGATAGGAGCGCCTGGGATTAAACTCAAAACTGTTAATGTGCCTAAGGATCGATCAGGTATTCCGTGCATCATATTTAGTCCTTTTATGAATTACAGATTACTCTAATAGGGATTAACTTTTGATGAATGCTATAGTATTAATGACAAGTTAATTAGTTTTGCTGACGGCTATGTCTGCTGTACAACATTTTGACTTTGCATTTATAAATACCGAATCGTCTCAAACCACCGAATCTCAAATTATCGAATCCCAGCTTCAATAACACATAGAAAACTCTGAGCAATAAAGACTAGTTTAAATACATTAATGCAGTACTTATTTATAATTGTAAAATACAATGTCAATCAAATTTGTTTTATTGTATAATTGAAGACAAAAAACAGCAAAATTTCTCAATAATTATTAATAATAAATGTAATATTCAAAAGTTAATCTGCTTTGGTATTCGATGATAACTGTTATTTCTTAGAACTTTTGCAAACTTGAATCAAAAATATTTCATTAATTTATCTGAATTGTAAATTTAAATGTTACAAATAATTGCATTGAGACTTTTGCAATAATATTTTTATAACCCCTGTATTTTTCAAATTATTCAAGTTGGTGTTTTTTAAAGTTAAAATGAGCAAAGTTTGCCATCAGAGCACTCAAATAAAGATTTGTTGTTTTGCTCTCAGAGATGATTAAGAGTTAAATTTATTCCGATTCATTTTTTTAATTACTTAAGAGATAGGTTTCATTAACTCAAATGAACTGACGCATTAAATAATTTAAGTCGTCAAAATGTAAACTTTAATTTTGATATTTTAATTATATTTATGTCCTGTCAATTCAGTTTGAAATAATTGATGAATATTAAAAAATCAATAGTATTACACATCTGTCTAAAAATATTTACAGAATAAGTGTTACGTCAAAATGTTTAAAAAAAGCCTGATGTTCAGCTTAAGTTCAAAGATTGCCTACATACATTATCACTAGGTTGCCCACATGCTTATATTCAAGTTATACAGTTAGACTTGATTCTGAAGGCTTTTGTCCACATTCAGTCGATTCTATGAGAAAACTAAATTCCCTCTAAAATTGCAAATGAAAACAATGAAAGCTCTTCTGTCTTTCCGTTTTTTAAAATTATCAGAAAAAGTAAAAAGTGGTCTGTAAAATAAATTCAAATCACATTTAAACATAAGATTGATTAAACCATAAAAAATTGAATGCTTATGATTTGGTATTTACCTAAATTGAACATATGAAGCAATGGTTAGTAAGGTATCCAAAATTTTAACGCTCCAGTGACTCATTCTGGAAATTTGTTGAGAAAATCAAAGATCCATTTGGGCGTAAAAAAGCATTGGTGTCAATATTTAGGAGGGGGAATAAATAACACCACATACCGGCCTTACCCATCTCTAATATTTATTTAATATAAATCAGATATAAAGAACAGGATTTCCTAAACGGAAATACAAATAAAATTAAAGAAATATGAAGTGAATGAAAGTTTGAATCAAATTATAATCAAATGATAACTTGAATCTAATAGTATTATGTTTTCCTAAAATCAGATGTTTGTTTAGAAAATATACTAAAAACTTCTGACATGTAGTAATACAAAAATGTGGACTATTTATATTTTTTGCTTCTGACCCAGGTTGCAATAAAGTGCTATTTTGAGGGTCAAAACTATTAGAATCAGCTCATTTATATGATATAAAATTTGTAAGGAAGTGTAATTACTAGTATTTGGGGCGAAACGTGAATCAGAAGCAAAAAATATAGACAATATATATTTTACAAACTTATCTATCAAATTAATTGACTAAAAGATTGATTATATTCCTAAATGATTAATAGATGGATAATCGCTGATTTGATTAGTGGTTGATTAATCATTATTTATTAGCCATAATTCTTTGCATGTAATACTTGTATAAGGGTATGGTTTAATTCATATAATTGTTTATACTCAACTTCATTATTATATATTAACTTAACTTATCTTTTATATTCAATGTGTAAGAAACTAGTATTTTGAATCACACTCTTTCTAAACCAAATTCATAGTATAAAATAAAAAATAGAATAATAGTGATGTTCATCGCTCGAGCGTCTGACCTCCGAGCGCGAGTACCCTCGCCGCTGTCGCCTAGAACCAGTTCTTAATACATAATTTTAAGAGTCATACATAATTTTTCATACAGTATAAGCGTTTTTAATATAAAACATTTTGATTTTAAAAAAATATCGATATTTATACAGATTTATGAATTATTTTATTTTAAAGAATTTAGACATAGAATCACCACAATTATAAATTGTATGGAATAGTTAGAAAGTCTCACCACATCTTATAGAACCCAATTCTGGGCCTTTTCTGGATAGATAAAAATTCAAAGAGGGACAGAAGGATTTTTTTGATAAAATTATTATTCTCAGATAAAAGCAGGTGGACTAATCACTGGATTTTTGAAAAAAAACCCAATTCAGTATTATACAGTTTAAATCTGAATTTACGGCCCAACATGTACGCTATTTTCAATAGAAACTTTATTTAACGCTAGTGCAGCCCTACACAAGTCAAAATGCATAACGTAATTTCTGGATGAATTTCATGTGGCTCTCGGTCTAATTCTCTGACTTATTTGGCTATTAAAAATATCTAGAAAACCAGGATCTATAAAATGCAGATAAAATTACAGATCAATTAAAATAAATATATTTTGCGTAAAAAAATTCAACAGATGAACTCGACTGACTTAACACTCGGTAAACGCTCGGCGCTCGCCTTGAAAAAGTGAGCGCTGATAGTGAACATCTTTGAAGTAGATCTAATATGTGGATCATGTTGACAGGGCTCATATGCATTTATACAATAAGCATAAGAAAAATTGACACATGATATGATTCATTTGTATGTCTCAAAAGCTGATGCATTCCTAAGGGATAGAGAAATGTCATTTAAATTTACAAAAAAAACCTTACAAAGTATACAAAGTTATTAGCACTCAATCAAATGCAACTCTGACTAAACATAATATCTTAATCTGAAGAATTCATTCGAATTCACTATTATTTAGATTTTTCTTCTATGAAAATAAAAGCTTTGTATAAGTTTAACATTAATTTGTTAGTAAAAACTCCGAATGAAAGCTCTTACATGTTTGTGTCTTTTGGGAGTTTGCTGTGCTTTGCACTGCATTAATGGCGGCTTTAAAATCAAATGTAAATTTTTGGATTCACAGTATTTCCTTTAATGCTCTGAACTATAAAATAGCTTCTTTTTTATTTATTAGTTATAAAACTAGCAGTTAACTTATCTCTCAACCAATTTCTTCACTGATAAAACCTTTTAGAAAAAGTTTTGTTCAATATTTAATAAGAGAAACTTTTTTTCAAATTTTAACCAAGTTGCTGGGTTACCACTTTGTCAGTCGGTTTGTGGTCAGTCAATATGTTCCCTCCCCAATAATGACAAGCCAAGAGCTTTTGAAATTTTAAATTTGAGCCCAATTTCGTCGAAATATAGAAAATAAATCAATATTCACATCTGTAAATGTGAATACTTATCAAACTTACGATTCTTATACACTTTCTTCTTTGTACTATTGAAATATTAAGTCTCGTATAATATAAAATATATATTTTCATGTATAGCACATGAAAAGTTTTTGTTTTAAATAACTGTACAATATTTGAACGGTAAGAGTAATAGTGACTGTTTTTATCAATTCAATGAGTCAGTCAAATAGTATTGATCAGAGTTTATCAGTCAATTTAAATTAGAGTTAATAATTTTCGGAAAATATTATATTAATTTAGTTTTTTTTGATAGTTAGAATTTTTTAAAATTTTATTTCATTCTTATTAAGAAAATTAATATTCAGTACATTGTCAGAGTTTCGGTAAATTAATTGACCCCTATTTTGGCAAAGATCTGCTTTATATTACTTAAATAAATAAGATTTTTCAATTACCGAAAATAAAAATGAATGGAAACAAACTGAAAGCACGCTTTTTGAACTACTACTTGTGTAATGTCTTGTTTTTTATCATTTGTAATTGAACTTATCAATAGCTCAGTTCTTTTCAAATTCAAACTTTAATAAGGAAATTATTTTTTTGTACAGTCAGTTAAAACTATAAGCATTACAGTTAAGTATAGCTTATACCAGTATTATACGAGACTAAATATTTCAATAGTGTCGATTTATTAGTACTACTTTTGATTGTGATCTAACTCTCAAAAGTAAGTCTTTCCAAGAACTGTGCCTTTGCTTGCAATGCAGAAATCTTAATATTTCTATCTTAACATTAATTCCAGCCTCGCATTGATTGATTGCTATGAAAACATTATAAAAACTTCTTCATGTCAAACAATTTTTTGACTTAAATAACATTTTATTCCCAAAACGAAGCTTTTAACATACAATGAGGTTCAAAATTTTTAAAAAGGGAACCGAATAAAGAATAAATATTAGGAATATTCCAAGGAAATAGAATTTTATGTAATGTCCAACTTTTCTAAAGCAAAATAAATATTAGATTTTTCTGTTATTTAAAATTTATAGCAATTTTCTGTTATCAAAATTTAGTCGTTAATTAGCATAAAATTGTAAATAACATCTACAAAAATTTAAAATAAATTTTTGAAGATTTTAAGCTAACCTATCAATACTGGCAGTTGCATTTAATCCTTTACATATGAAATATTCCATATAGTCCAGTAATTTGTTTAAAATCAATTATTTATCTTTAGATTAGAGTTTTATATGGAGTCAGTTAATGAAAACAATCTGAACATAAGCTTCATTATATCGATATATGTCTTATGTGGATCGATATCTTTACATCCTTTTGACATCAAAAAAGCAATCATTTTGTAATCGCATAACAGAATACAGATAATTAGCGATCATTTCTCATTTCTCTTACAGATAAGTTCTCATTAAGTTAAAAGGCGTGAGTGATATAACACTTTAATTGGTCCACTTTGTGAAAAGAACATTAACTATTCTGAACGATATGTCGGATATATATTCGGGTCCTTTGAATAAATTATTAGTTTGTTCTGACGGTTGCATTTGCATAATAATAATATGATACTAAACAGTCAAACTGTAGCAGCACTAAAACAAGTCAATTGTGTTGAAGATTCTGGCGGTGCATTGTTTATTACTGTAATTTCTTTTCATACGACAGAGAGTGGATTAATCTAAACCTTCCTTTTCTACCAATAAGAATGTTTAATGCAAGTCGTTTGATGTCCAATAATCTTATTTCAGTCTAAAACAGTCTAAAAAATCTTATTTACTCAATAATATCTTTAATTAAACGTAATTGAGTTAATCTCAATACATCTTTTCGTAATAAGCCTTATCGCCATTTTTACTTACGTTTGTGCCAATTATTTCATCCAATAATTCTCTGTGAAAATATTTCTCTGCAAACTTATGTCATTTATGACTTTTTTTTAAGATGATTCTCATAAAAGTTTATTGAATAAAGTAAACTAACATTTTAGAAGCCATTAATGTCTGTTGAATTTCATTAGTTCTTATTTATGTCTCAGTGCAATACTGTATCCGTTTTTCCCTAATTTACTTTATGAGGAAATGATTTTTTAAATAACCCGCAGAATAATGGAGACGATGAAAAGATGATAAGAAAGAACAAAAACTTTAACAATTAATTTTTGAAACTATTGTTTTTATTTTCTAAAATTAATTTTTCTTAATTAATGAATCGATTGAATTCAATTAATAACAAATATTGTCCAACAATTCCAGATTCTCCAGCTTATAGTGCAGTAATTGGTGGTGAAATAGCTCTTCCATGCAATGTGACGCCACCGACTTATGATGACGGCGTGTCTTTAGTGCTTTGGTATCGCGACGATACTGGAAATCCAATCTATACAGTAGACGCGCGAATCACTCATTTGGATAAAGCCAAACATTTTTCTGCGACTGATATTTTAGGAAGTCGTGGAGTATTCAATATTACTTATCCGATGTCATATTTGAGGATCAAACCCATCAAATCAAATGATAGCGGAGAATATCGCTGTAGAGTTGACTTCCGTCGCGCGCGTACGATAAACAGAATTCTTAAACTCAATGTAATAGGTATTAATTTTTTGTATTATTGAAAATTACTTTTATGCTGTTTTCGTTCATCATACTATTGATTGATGGCTCAAACTTTTAAAAAACTTCAAACAAAGCCTACTTTTTGAGTTTATTAATTAACTAATGAATTATTTCTGTTAGTGTTTTATTAAATTAGAAAAAATCATAAGTTTTAGCAATTAATCTGAAAAATGGCTGAAACTTAAGTTTTTCAGAGGTCTTGCAATTTATTTGGTATTTAGAAAGAGTAGTTATTATATAATTTGTTAGAGAAAGCAAAAAGTAGTACTCGTTAGCAGATATTTAGGAAGTCAAGAGCGGAATGAATGCGGTGCGTGTATAACGGAGGTAATTATTTCTGTTCACAGTTAAGCGTTGACACTAACGAGTCTTAGATTTCTTTGAGCAAAGTGTGAAACGTTAAACTAATTACTTTTAAATAAATTGACAAATGACAAAAATAACCTCTTATATTGAGACTCATATTGATATGATTTATATAACTTATGTTTCATTTACTCTAATGGAAGACAAGTCTCTCATTTGAAAAAGAAAAACTATTTTATTATGAGTTAAGCTCTCGTGAGAGCAAAAACGGAACTTTCAAGAGTTTGCCACAGCTTTGAGATATAGTTTTGAACTTAGTTTTTAGATAATAGCTCTAACAAATAGCAATTGATTGAAACGTGACGTTCATGAAGTTCCCATTTCATGTCACGTTTATTTATTTAGTGCCTGCATCTAAGGTTGTCATCTTCGACGACGCTGGCAATCGAATCAGCGACATCGCTGGCCCTTTCAATGAGGACTCTTCCGTCAATTTGACATGTGATTCAGAAGGAGGTAATGTAACCAACTGACACACTTTACTATATTATGTCACTTATTTGCAATTCAATCAAAAGCTAAAGTTTATTAACACTTTAGATATTACTGTTTTGACTGTTTTTAACAAATAGTAAAAGTTGAGTCGTGTGTCTCATCATTGAAATGATCTTATACTCTAACAGGTAATCCGCCTCCAGTGGTCAAGTGGTGGAGAGGCTCTGCCTTAGTTGATGAAAATTATTTCACAACACCGAAGGGGGTTATTAGGAATGTGATACAACTGCCAAAGTTGTCAAGAGATGACTTGATGATGGTGTTGACCTGTCAAGCATCCAATACCAACCTAACAGTGCCTGCATCACAAACTATTGCCATTGATTTAAATTGTAAGCATTCTCAGTATATTATTCAATGATTTAGGACTCAATTTAGTTTTCATTTGTAAATACAGTGAAACCTTGTTATTAATGCTAATCCTGTACTGTATTAATGAACTGTAACGCACTGTAGAATACAATGCGTATTATATTAAACGTTAAATCAAATGAACTATTATTTTGCTTATGTTTGTGGTCAGTGAAGCCTAAAGAGGTTCGTATTATAACTCCGATGCATAACATGTCTGCCGGAGAACGAGTAGAACTGGTTTGTCAATCGAGTGGTTCTCGACCGCCCGCGAAGATCATGTGGTGGAAGGGAAACACTCAGATGGAACACATCGGAGAGAGTACTTCAGATGATGGGTCAGTCACTACCAATTTTCTTGCATTTGTGCCTTCAGTAGAAGACAATGGAAAGTCGTTGTCGTGCTCAGCAACTAATCCTCAATTTCCCGAATTTCAACTACAAGACGGTTGGACTATAAAAGTGTTGTGTATGTCATCACTCAATCAATTATTTCTATTTTTATACTATTTTTACTATTTATACTGTTTATCACTACTTATTATATTATATTATATTATTGGTCACTAATTCATATCATTGATGAAAAACATGTTCGCAATAATTATTATTATTGTGTTTTAATACATATTCTCTATAATATACAGTACGTATACTGTAATATGTGAGATATGATAATATTCTACAATATATATCACTTATGATTATTACAGACGCACCACTTCTATCCCTTATATTGGGCGCCAGTATTCAACATCAGGAAATCCTTGAAGGCAGTGATGTATACTTTGAGTGCAATATTCAAGTAAGTCATTCATGAGCTTAACTTATCATCAAATGTGAAAATCAATGCATTGTATGATTGAATGCTGTATTGTTTTGAGACTTTTATTCAATCAAATCACACATTGGTTTGCATATCAAATATCAATATAAATAACCATTACTTAAACATAATTTCGTTACATTAATATTGAACTTAAGGCCAATCCACCCATAAGTCAAATCGGATGGCTTTTCAATGAAGAGCCTCTCAGTGCTGACTCGTCTCTTGGTATTCAAGTTCGTAATAATTCACTATTAATTCGAAACGTTAATAAAATACATAGAGGAAGGTTTCAGTGCTTTGCTGTCAATAGTGAGGGACGCGGAGAGAGTGAAGTCGTAAACTTGAAAATACAGTGTAAGACAAAAATTTAAATAACAAAAACACATTAAAACACATTCAATAGGTTAAGAGCTAATGTTAGAGACACATAAAGTCAGACATAACACAAATATACAGTGAAATAGGGTTTAGTTTAGTGATAGTTATTGACTTTGACTCTAATTTATTGTAATTCATTGATTGATGTTTTGCTTTGCATTGTTTTATATTTTGACGCATAGACTCTCCGCTATGCAAATCAGTACAGAAAGTGCATTATGGAGTGGCTAAACACGAATCCGCCAAAATTGAGTGCGAAGTGGATGCGGATCCCAATGATGTGGTGTTTCACTGGGGTTTCAATAATACTGCAGATGAAAGTCTAGATGTGGTCTCATTTGTAAGCGATGGCAAGAAAAGTATAGCCACTTATACTCCACGTGTAGACTTAGATTATGGACTGCTTTACTGTTGGGGTCGAAACAGTGTTGGCAAACAACGAGAGCCCTGTGTTTTCTTTGTCATACAAGCAGGTAATCACACATTACAGCAATATATACAGTAAATAAATGACTGTATTTGTATTTGTATTAATAAACTCTTTTTGATGGACACGATTAGGACCTCCAGACCCGCCCGACAACTGTTCGGTGACAAACATAACGACTCACACTCTCACCATTGAATGTTTACCCGGATATTCGGGAGGATTGGACCAAATATTTTATTTAGAAGTTTTCAGCTCAAACCCAAATCGCATTCTCTCTAATCTTAGTTCAACAGAATATCCATTTTTCATTGCACACGGATTACCAGCTGGTTATACATTCCGTTTAGTTTTATATTCAACTAATTCTAAAGGAAAGAGTAGAAGTATTACAATTACTGGAAGTACTCTAATAGCAGCTCAATGGCAATCAGGTACAGCTTTTCCTATTTATCTATTATTGTTTTAAATATAATTCTCAATTATTTAATGCATAAAATCTATTAATGCAATGTTTAAACTCAATCCAATACATATAAAAACCTATTTATCCATACATTCATTTTCCACATTTGATTCCACTTAATAATATTTCACTTTGATTGAGGATTAGAGCTAATGATATCATAATAGATACAGCTTTAATACCAAAATGATCTTTAGAAGTGAACTGACTATTATTTCACTAATTGTACAGAAATTTTTGTCAACTCTTTAAAAAATAACGTATGGGTATTGATGAAAGAACTTGAAAAAATTTATTCATAAACTTGCAAAAAATTGAAAATTTATGGTCTTTTAAATCATCGCCACTTCACTTAAATGGATTTTGAAGCTCTGAGATTTGAAAAAAGAAAAATTCTTCCTAACCCTCTACTGAATCAATCATACGTAAAGTAATTCCGAATTTTTTCTTCCAAAGAACTAACCTCTGCTCTGCTTTAGACTTAAAGAATTTTCAGTTTATTCAAGAAATAAAAATTTGTTCAATCAAAAAGAGATACTTTCAAACCGAACACTCAATGCTTATAAATATTTATAATTTGAAAATAAAAGTTTAGAAAACAGCTTATAGTAAAATAACATCATAAGCAAACTCTCAAAAAAACTTTTTCTATTTTTTGACTGAATGATGTGAAAACTCAAAACTCTCTACAATTTTTTTATGTGAAAAACAGTTCATAATCTTATTCTGTGTGACACTACGCAGAAACAGTATTCATTGAATTTAAATAATCAGCTGCTCTTCACTATTGTATAAAAAGAATATAACATTGACTATTTGTGGAGGAATTTGCAGCGATATTTTTTGTTGCATTTTATGATATTTTTAGACTTTATAAATGCTTAAAAATGAAAATTGTTTCTTATTAAGTGAAATTTTCGAAATATGAACATAATTTTTTAAAAATTTTTTAATGAAGCAAACACACTACTTTTTAAATTGATTCTTGTTCTGAATCACGTCAGAAGCAGATATAATTTAGGACAATTAGTTTTTGAGTTATTCGACTTCAAAGTTCGAATTTTGGACCAAAATTACTTTTAAAAAACCTAAAGTAATAAGGAATCCGAAAAAGTTTGATTAAAACTTGTAGTTTAGGAGTTAAGAATTCTTATTTTAATTACTTTCTTTAGAAAGTATTTCCATCCTTTAAAACGTTTATAAAGATAATAAAATGCGATAAAACATGACCACTGAAATTCTCACACAAATATCATTGTCCAAAAAATGTATAGCATGGCATTGGCTTAATTTAATAATATTTAAGCGATATCTACTTGTATTTGGAAGTAAAGTTTCCATTATTTAATTTAATGTATTTTGAATTGATTGTTGTTTTCCTATGGTTTTTATAATTCTGTATATATGTCCAAAATAACAATTGCCTTATTTTACAGATGATTTGGAACCGATAGTAATAAGTCCATTACTAGCTATACTCATGGGTATTGTCGGTGCCTTAGTTTTACTCGCAATCATCATTATTATGATTATGAAACTAAAAACTGAAGAAGACTTGAGAAGTATTAGATTGAATGCATTGAATTCACACATTTTTATCATTTCTGAATCATCTTATATTTCAGATCCTGAAAAAATTTGCATCAATTCAATCAATCGATTATCTAATAAGTATGAACCAAATCAAAAGTTTTAAATCTTTCTTAGACTTTAATTTGTTTGATAAAGAATGAAAATTAAATAAAAATTGTCTTATGTTTTCATATTTGTAATTAAATAAATATTTATTATTTTGAATAAATAGTCATTTTATTTGATGTATGATTGGTGTGACTGATGTTAACAAACTTAAAATATATTTTATAGTAAGTCTTCAGATACACCAAATCGCAAATTATATACAGTTGATGACAATTGTCCTGATATTATACTTTCTGATATAGTAATCCACGCAAAAGGTATTACATTTTATGATTTAAATCGATTAATTATTTTGCAATTTATTAATTTTATTCTTGTATTTCTATTTAAATTGATTTTCATATAACTAAAGATAATACAAAAGAAATGAATTCAAAACTTATGAGCGACAAAACATCATCACTAATAGTTCCACCACCTCAATGTTTTCACGATAGATATGACCCTAATTTATATAATAGAATTGATTCAACTGCTGATATATCATCTCCAAGCCCTTCAACATCAACGATAACCAATACAGACCCACTACACCTTCTCTGTAATATCAAACATAATCATACGATTAGTGTTAGTAATAAACTGCTGATAAGCTTATCATTAATAATGATTATCAATAGTTTATGATTTCATTAATTTAATTGAATTTATTATGTATTTAAGGCCAACAATCAACTGACTTATACTGAAATAATACTTCCAAACGATCAAATGGGGTATCAGTGCAATCACATCATTGGTATTAATAATATTAACGATTATACGAACATCGATTTCAAAAACCAGTCAAATAGTCCACACGTTTTGTTAAGCGCTAAAGTGGAACGCGTCAGTCCATTATCGAGAAGATCAGACCTCGGGTCAGACGACGACAGTATTATTACAACTAATACACCGATAAAAGCAATTAATAAAAATGAAAGCACAACAGTTGAGTAAAATATTTGTAATCTTGCTTTGTTTGATTTAAACGCAAAAATGGTTCTCGTTTTTTGCTTTAGTGGGTTATTATTGAGAACGACGACTCTACTTTTCCAACAGTTGTTTGAGGATCGTTTCGTCCATTTGTGCCAAATATATGTCATACCATTCAAGCCAACAAATATATTTCAAGACCAAGTTTCATAATAATTGACTATATTATAAGAGATCTCATCACTACCTCAAAGTGTCCTTCTTTTAATACAGATATAGTTTAAAGTTTCAAATATAGTATTTCCTCAATTTTGAACCATTATATCAATAGAAATAAATTGTGATAAAGTTTTCATTGATTCCTAATTTATTAATAATTTAGTAATCATTAAAATAATAATTACATTAATTATTATTTATATATTTTTTTAATTATTTGTTCGCTTTAATAGTGTATTAATTAAAATACTTTTTAAATGTAAAGAATATTAAAATTTTCTTTTATGTATTGCTTTTCAATAGTTTTTAAATAAAACTAAATTTAATAAATGATTAATTTATGATAAAATTTGTAATAGT
>JAQGAM010000460.1:0-12782 GCA_034697665.1 Nanhermannia comitalis
ACCCGACAATGTTATAGTGTTAACTCCGGATATAGTGAACTCTCGATATAGTGAACGGATTTCTCTTGCATTTGGTCTTTCATTATAACGAGAGTCTACTGTATTTCTTTTTAAAATCTACTATTTAAGTAACATACCGTGCCTCACATCGAAATAATGCTATAAAAAGTTAATACACTTGAGTATCATTATGAAAGTGCTATAACTTTAAATTAATGAGTTTCTAAAATGTAATCTTAAAAAGATATCATTACAATTATTTGTTAATTTAAGTATTTTTTTTATTTTGAAGCAAATATAGATGAAAATCTTTCTTGAATTTAATTCAAATATTTTCGACAAATGAGCATAGTGATGAGCATACGTGCACAAGGTAGCTGTTTTCATAATCTCAAATAACATACATAGGTCCCATTTAATTTTTTCAAGTTTTGCTAGAATGTATTCCTTGGTTCCCTTTGATGATTTGATTTAAATTTCAAAAAAATTCTTTGGTTCCCCCTTTGAGGCTGAAAATAATTTCAGATTTAATTAACATTTAATTTTTTGACAGGTTTTTTAATTAGATTTATGCTTTAATAAATCAAAGATTATCAATAAAATCTATGATTTTCTCTAAAAACGAAGATTTTTAAACAATATGAGCTAAAAAATTGGCGCCAAATGCCTTTTAAGAAAACATTGTCTCCGAAAACCTATGAGTCTTTGATTTTACTCGATATTACAGCCCCCCTCCCAAAGCTTTGGACCTTTTGCATGTATGGTTATAAGTGTTTGTGAATACATTTAAATTTATTATCAGATTTATCAAACTTTTTATTCATATTTAGAACTTAAGATATAATTTGATATTTCATACAGTCATACATTGAAGGGTTTTTTCACCACAACTGCAATGAAGTGTTGTATATTTTGGAAAATTAAACAAAACATGATATGAGTTCATTTATTATAAAAGAGATTCAATTTTTTAGCTCCACATGGATTTATTGAAGAAATATCTGTTGTTATATCAGTTTGTGTGAGAGGAAAGTTAAAGATGGACAGTGTTATTGGCAGAGTGATTGCCGGACCCATTGCTTTCGCATCTAATGACAAATTGACACATTGGGGAAGAATGATATTCGGTGAGGAAAGGTTTGTATAAAAGCTTTTCCTTCAGCATCACTCAGTTGTTTAAACAAAACTTTCTTTTATACAAACAATAGAGTTGTCACTGAATGGAGAAATTTATACCAATAAATAGTCTTCAAAATACTGGAGAGAAAAATAATGTTCGAGTTTCAGATATGTTATCGTTTTTATTTTCTTTAACTTAATTTATTGCTATAAATGTCATGTTGTGTTCATTAGCTCTGATTTATAGTTCAAATAAAGTTAATTTATTGATTAAGTATCAAAACTATTATATACCATAAATCAATTGTTTGAAATATTGGCAATTTGATCACTTTTATAAATGTAACTTAAAATTATTTAAAATATTTTATTAATAAAGGATTTGTTTATTAAATGTTAAGTTTGTGAGTAACGTAAACTTTTCACACAATTTACAGAATAATCATTTTGATTAGTTTTTGTTTTAAGAAAAATGTATTAAAAATTTTAATATTTTTTCACCACAAACAATAATTCGTATTATTTGAGATTAATTTTGGACTTTAATAAAAGTTTAAATGTTTAAGAGTTTATATGTTATGTCTGAATAAGATTGGAAAAGAGACAAAATTATAGATAATCTTAAGGATGCATAACTAATGTTATCCTAAGTTTTTTCTTAGATCCATACCATCCCCTCCAACAATATTTCATGATATAAATAGAATTTTGAAATAAAGTCTTTTGACCCTATTTTCATTGAAAAGTTATATCGGAAGAAGCGATGGCATCAGTGAAATACATAGTCTAATACATAACGCATTATAATATCAATACAAGTCATGCAGATTTAGAAGCTTTATTCTTTTTATTCTTTAGTTTAAATGAATACCCTTTTTATGGAACAGCTGTGACCAATCGAATGTGTGGATCACTTAAACCATAATTGTAAAGTTCTCCACATGTGTAAGTGCCAAGTGTGACCGCGCCCATAGTCTGGTCAACTTTATTTTGTTTTTAGGAAGGCTTCAAATGACTATTATTATAAGATGAGCGCATATCACGCTAGAGGTTAACGTCCCTTTTGAGGGCCAAAATTTTCACAGACACTTATTTCATGACAAGTTAAATGATTATTAGAGAGGAAACTGACAACATATCTGACACGCTTCGGATTGCACAGAATGGGCCACTTTTTTATTTATAACTCAATTTACTTCTCTATTTGCAAAAGTATACTATTTTTCAAAATTGTATTCTGTATGCTATAAAATGTTCAACTCTTTCAGTTGTTGTGATTGAATAATGAACAGAACCCAAAGATATAATAATGTGCACGAAATTCTGATTCAAACTCATAAAGTATATCAATGTAATTACAATCGACTGCTTATTTCGGGTAACCATAAACAGCAAATTAATCGCAAGGTATTTGCTTTTTAAATAACAAAAATTAGTTTTACTTTAAAAATTTTCACTTATAAGTATAAAAAAGATAAAACTTATTTCTAATATATTGGTTTCGAGAGTTAATCAAAACAGTATTGTATTTCTACACTATAGCTCAGAATATTTGATTAATTGGGTTATTGAGCTCTCATTCAAAGCTAACGCTTAAAGCGTGTCCTATAAGTAAATTGGGATGATTTGAGATCACTTAATTGGGATGGTTTTGATCTTGAAGTTGTCATCGATATCTATTGATTATGTATCTATTGATAAGTTACTAAAATAAATAGTACTTTAATAAGTTATAAAATCTAATTATTTTCGTTATAAAATTAATCAAAATGATTATCTATGCTCTCCGTAGAAATCTTTTTAATGATGATGAAAAGTGTTTATAACTTGTTTTATTAAATCTATATTTCTTGTCATTAAAATTTAATTTGATTAAAGTTTTAATGAATTTACAAGCATTTAAAATAATGACATAATTTAATAATAAAATAAATTTGACATTTATTTATATATCTTAAATGATTAATTTAAAGGATACCATAAATGGAGTGAATTCTGCTGAGAATAGTTTTGTTTATTTTGGTAATGCTATACATATACTAAATGTTAAGTTTAACAAATAATCTGAAAATGCAAGAAATCAGTTTTGACATTAACTAAGAATTTGAATGCCATTAGAAAAATGCACAGAATTTATTGAGAATTTGTGAGTTGAGCCACATTGACTTCAAACTATGGGATAAACTTAAGAATTATTTTTAGATGCGCTTTAACTAAAAGCTTTTTAGCAATAGTTGTCAATTATTGTTAAATTTATGTTGAATAGTGTTTTTCACAAATTGTTTTGTCATAAGAAAGTCAAAACGTTTGTGTAATTTTACGAATGAGTAAAAAATAACCCAAATTAATAACTAAGTAATGATATGAAATCACTGATCCGCAGACAAACAAATTAAGAATTTATTTAAGTATACATTTCCTCTAAAACCGGCTTAAGGTTTGAAATGAATTAAATTTATTTGTTTTTAAGTTCCAGTCAATGAACTACTTTAAAAATTTTACCCTTTATTTCATAATTTTGAACCTATTATTACTGATTTATTTATTTACATATCTCTAAAGTCATAAAATAAAAGAATAACTATTTTTATAGCAAATAAAGTTCACTGAGACGGTAGAAAATGTAATTGATATGAGATATAATTTTAAATATGTTGTAAAAAATAGTTAAATAAATTATTTTTTTCATTAATAACCATTAATCAAAATATAAAGTAAGATAACATTTCGCATGTTTTTGTTCGTTTCACATAAAGATAATCTCATATGCAATCAATATTTTAAAATATATGTTCTTATCTGTTATTTATCTGATCTTTAAATCCTAAGTTCAAATGCAAGGACAGCAGCAAAGCTATTCAGTGGCCAAATGAATAAATATAACTTTTGCTTATATGAGTTGCTGAGCTATTTATGTCTGGAGCGGATGTTGGAGAGCAAAGCAGGGATTTTCTTTCGAGTCACTCTTTTTGTCTCACAAGAAAAAATTTTTGTGTCAGGAACGCAAACACTCAAAATTTTAATGTATCTTCTCTACAGGCGCTAAAACACATCACTTTCTCTTTATTTAGATATTGAGCAGAATTTCATTTTTTTGCTGTTTGAAAACATATTCTTTTGTTTTTTATAATAAAATAAATACAGCATTTTGTATAATATGTAAGTGAGTTAAACTCGAATTAAGCTTATAATTAAAACTGTCAAAAGATGTTCCTCTAATTCAAGTGTTTCTTCCTATTTGCGAGAATTTGATTATTGAATACAATTGGAAATAAAGTCATAACTTCTCATTTGAAGTGCAAAGGAGTCCATTGAAACTTTTTAACTCAAACTTTTGAGTCTATTTTATAAGTGTTTTTAAACTAATATTGTTTTGACGAACGAATATTCAAGTGTTTAATAGAAATGCCAACACAGCAAAAATATAAGGTATGCTAAACGCTATTTTCTCTATTATAGCTTAATTGCCTTAATTGATGAATATTTATATTAATGAATTTCAATTTAAAATTTTGTGACTGTCATAAGTTGAATGTGTGTTCAACTTATAAATACTGCGTGTCTTAGACTTGATTAAAACTAATAAAAATTAAAACAATTGCTTTATCACTAAATAAGAGCCTTTAATGATTGAATATATTAAACGCCAATTATTCTTATAGATTATTCAGCAATTTTGTACTTTCAGTTTTCCTAATTTCATGAATTATTGTATTTATATTTATATAAACACTTTTTCATTCACTTACTTAAAAGTGTATTTGTTTCCAATAAATATCTATATTTTGTATTTAAGTTTTAATATTTATATCGATCTAACAATGAATTTGGGAAAATGTAGAAAAAATTATTCTTCAAAAATAAGTTGAAACTAATATTTTTGAGTGCATTTTGCTGTGTCTTCAAAAAAATAGTTTGAAGTGATGAAAATAATATGCGGAACAAGAATAATACTATACATCAAAATAATAAGAATAGTTTGAATGGTAGCAGTCAATCAAATGAGTTGATATGTACCTGTAAGTGCAATTGTGCTGATACTTATCTATCATATTTTTCTGCGATTTCTAAACCTATTGATAATAAATCATCAGATCTTAAAGAGAATTCTACTAATAAATCAAAAATATTAGAAAATGGCTTTCAAACACAGAAAAAGACAAAAGAGCCCACTTTTGAGACTCAAATTATAAAAACTTCTCATAAAAGCGATTATAAAACTGACAGCAAACTGAAGTGCACTTGCGATCCAATTCGTTCAACTGATTATAATTTAAGTAATATTAACAAAATTGAATCTCTTTTATATAAAAGAGCCACCAATTCTGTCAAAGCTTTTAAAAATTTTTATAACTCTAACCTAAACAATAATTTTATTAATCGGTCTATAAATAAAAGTGAGTGCACGTGTAATAGACAGATATACAGAACTCCATTAATAAGCAAATCGGAAAAATTGAATTCAAATTTGTGTGTACTGAGTGAATTTAATGATGCGATAATAGATGAGGTGAGTCTTTACAAGTATTGCTGCAAATAATTCAAAAGCATTTGTTTAGTTTGCTTTAAAAAGTTTAATTCAGTTATTCCAATGCCATTCATATAAAACACATTTGGCATCATTTGTCTTATGTTTAAATTAATGTTCGCATATCAAATATACAAAATAAGTTTCAATTGAATTCTGTCGCACGCCTACAGCTGCTAATCATAATTAGTGTTAACTTATTTGATGTTAGATTAGGCTTTTTTTGAGTTATACAAGTTTTCATGTTTGCATATGTTATTAGTGATAACTATTATTAGTCTCAACTATTGATCGTCTGAAATATGTGGCATTTAATTTGCATTTGAAATTCAGTTATTTAAGTTTAAATGTTGTCGCGTTCTCTCGAGTCATTGAAATATAAATATACGGCTAAATTGTTTAAATTTCATTCTCTCGAATGCGTCAGTGGTCGGGCTCCTAAAGCAAAGGTTGAAGGAGGGCTTGTTTACGATGATTTGGGATGTTTTCACTCAAGAAATAGAAAAAGAATTATAATTTGTCACAAAAAGGTCAGTGAAGCGAAAGAATGCATTTCAAAGTATATTCTCAAGACTTTTTGAACTTTTAAAGAGTTGTTGAGCTGTTGAGTATTTAAACGTAATTAAACTGTATTATCCTGTAAAACAACTTTTTATCATTTAATTCAAATGGCATTTTGTATACCTGACAATTCCATATCTTTTAATCTTTTAGTCGTGAATTTTGTTATTTTTCTTTCGCTATTTTTAAGCATAAATTGAAAAATTATTTAAATCTCTGCAATTATCACACATGTATTAAATCAAATATATAATTGAAAATATTTTGATCGCCAGCTCTTTTCAATTATTTTTAAATTATGAAATAAATGGATTCAATTAAAATGATTTGCTTAATAAAAGTCTTGTTTTAATCAAGATTTTTGAGTCTAACAATCAATCAAATGTGTCTGTTGTCAAGTCATCAAAACTTAATTTAGAGATCATTTGACTGATTTGACGGTCTTATCGGATACGATAATAAGATTCTCTTTAGTCTTATGGTTCCGGAAAGTTTTTAAAACATTTCTAATAATAATTTTAATAAATTTTTCTTAAGAAGTTATATGTTTAGCATTTTATTAGTCTTTATTTTCTTACGTTTGTTACGTTAGAAGTTAGTCTGAGTTCAACTTAAGAAAGTAAAGCCTTTTCGCAGTCAACAAAAAGTTTTATTGTAAATATAATTCTTATAAATTATGTCCAGATTTTGACATTAAGATAAAATATTTTTAAAATTATATTTCTATTACAGAGTATTTTGGTTTTGATATTTGTTTCATAGCTTCCTTAATAATGTCTAAGAATCTCTATTGAAAATGCATTAACGTGTATAACAAAACTTAATTTAGTTCAGTATTCAAATGGTTATTCTTGTGGTCTTAGGAGAGCAGCACTTATCGCGTTTGTATAAGTTTTCTAAATAAAGTTTATTCAAAGTTTTTTTAAGGCTTTTTAGAATTTTTTGAAATATGGAAAAGAAAATTAAAAATCTAATTAAACTCTTGATTTTAACAATGATAACGAAAAATAAAATATTTCATAATGTAATCGCATGACAAATGTGAATCTTGAGTTTCAAACATGAACTTGAGCTGAAATATTAAGTTAGATTCTTATCAAATCAATTTATTTTCCTCTTGATCATTTTAAAAATTATCTCAACTTATTATTTATGTATAGTATTATACTGTATAGGTTCTCAAATGGTGGGTCGCAAATCGATTTTGTTTAGCATTATGTTCTATGGAATAATTAAAATTTTAGGAAAAAACACCTTAGAAGGTGGGTTGCGACCAAAAAAGTCTGAGAACCACTGCTGTATAGGATTAAATGATTCAAAATTATAAACTAAACTTTGAAAAAATTAAGTTATATTATCGAATATTGGAGTCGATTAAATTGTTTCTAAAGGCTTAACACCTTTTTTTATAATGTTTTAAGCATTAGTTAAAGCGTTCATTTAATTCTTTGTTTTAAGCTATATTCAAATGCAGTAAAAGCAGACAAATGCAAAACTCTATTAAAAGTACTCTTTATCTCAATGTTGACTCAGAACAAACTTAATTCAAGTGAATATTTTTTGAGATAAGCAAAACACAAAAGAGAATTTTTAGCTTTCCTGCAAAATATTGTTATCGTTCCATCTTTTACTCTATTTTTATTTATTTTGCATTGAAGTGAATGAATTGAACTGTCACTGGGTTTCACTCAATTAATTTTGTGAAAACCTGACAAATACCTATTAAATTCATTCAATTGATACATAAAATTAAATACAGATAAATGTTAAGAATTAATAGAAAACAATAAAAACTAAAACTAAGGTATTATTAATAATCCTGAAGTAATAGAGATTTAGATAATAATAAAAAACTAAATAATATCCTGAATTTTAGTTAGAATATAGACTTGAGAGTGCAATTCAATAATACTTATGCATTAAATCAATAGAGTTTTTCATTATATTGAATAACAATCGCTTTTTGGGTGTTGTCAATTAGGTATTCAATATTTTGTATGCAATACAGCGAAAGTAATGTAGTTATGAATTGAATGAATGCACTCCAAAATATGTTGAGAGCCTGAGAGCTCCCACAAAACCCACATTCATGTTACGAAAGAGAAAGTGTGACTCACTCTTATTATATCCTGACTTGAAGCCAAAGCCAGTCAACTATACACTCCAGGACAGTAACGCTAGCTTTAAGTTACGCCTATATGCTGTCGATTTTAATCTCTCAATTGTTTAGCAGCTAATCTCAAAGTGGATTTTCTCAATAACTATCACAGAGCTCAAGGATTACTACCAAAAACTTTGTTTACTTTATGATAAAACTGTATTATAAGCGCTTCATATAATTAAATATAAAGATTAATTAATTAAAACTTGCAATGCTGATAATTAACATACTGCAGGCTAACAATAGATTGAGATACTGTATCAGATATTTTAGATATTAAGCAGAGTTATTATTATTATCATTTTTGTACTGCATTTAAAACAGTAGTAAAGGTGAGCCTAACTATTTGCGTGACATCAGTGAAGCTATTCATTGCATGTTTTATTGCCATCAAAAATACCTAAAATGAAAGCATAGGAAATACTAATAACTTTCTCCACCATAATATACTCCAAGGGCAGGTGTACTGTATGTGTGTTGGCAAGAATAACATAACTGTTTGCTTGAATATCTTGAGGGGATGTTATACTCTTAGCCTCAATCACGCATAACAGCATTGTTACTTATGTGAAAAGTAAAGTATATATTAATGAACGTTTATATGCATTATATTTATGTCAAGTTAAAAATATTAAATTGTTTTTGTTTTTTCTCTGCGTCTCTGTTTGTGCCAGTTATTTAAAATTACTTATTCATTGTTTTCAAGTGAACACAGCTTTTGATGCAAGCATTACATGACTAATAAATTCGATTTTATTAAATATTTGCTGTTCGCTAAATGTTAAGCGTGTTATTTGCGTTATTCTCATAAATCTAACTCTTCAGCGTTTATTTGACTGTAATTGTTGAGGAATTTTCTCACTTGTGATTCAACATATTTTAAATGATAATACACTTTTTGGAATACAGAATAAACTTTTCGGAATACTGTAACTAAAGAATTAAGATTGTTCTCAATTGTTCTGACTATGGTTGGAATAGTGATGGCCACAGAAGATGTATCAATGGTATGAATGTTAATAATTAATGTATGGGTTGCTGTGCTATTATGGTAGAGATGCGACACACTGATTGTGTAGTAGTAGTTGACAGGTCTATTCTTTTCTGGGTGTCAACCAGATATGCTTTAAATACTCAGACACATCAACTTTACTAAATATATAACTATATGACAAAATTCAAGGGTAGTTGTAATGATGGGCATGGGCTCAAACCTTTGTGCTTTAGGTTCAGTTTAACTTAAGCTTGGATATTGAGCTTCAATCTTAAAAAGCTGAACCAATGCCCATCATTATAGTAATGCTTTGATTTATTTGTCGGCTTAGTTATGAGTCTCGTGTTACTTTAAATATGTATCAAAAATGCTATCAAAAAGTATTTTACTTTGATTTTAGTACAGGATAAGTAATCTTTAAGTTTTTTTATTCGAATTACTTTCATCATAAAAAATATTGTTATTGTATTTTTATAATAGCTTTCTTGAAATACAAGTACTTCCTCTAATCTTCTCTACTGTATATTCAATTTCACTTATTCAACGCTTAATTGAATCGATTTGAATATGTTATTTAAAAAGGATCCTTAACAATCTGATATGAAAACATGAATAAGATACAGTTAATTTAAATGATTCGTCCAAACATTTTTCATAAATTAAATGTTGGTTTAATGCTTTTGATTTGGGATAAACAGTTTTCATTAATTGAGTGCATTTATTTATGATTTGCATAGAGTAATGCGTTTTAATTAATTGTGTCGTTTATTTGGTATTAATGACTGAATAAAATCTAAATATTATGCCACATACAGTACTTTTATAATGAAATTCAGACCCAATTCAAAATACCAGAAATCTCTAAATTATTTTACATTTTTCCCAAATTATTAACTTTTATTTATTTAAAATTAAATCATTTTTTGTGGTGTTGCAGCTCTTTAACAATTTTTATTTAATAAGCAAATGCCTATGAAATAATTAAAAATTAAGATTAAAACCTCAAAATTTGCCAAATAATTCTTTACTTTGATAATAATTTAATTTTGCCACAGATTTATTAGATTATCTCAAAATTATTTGACTTTTATTTGAGGCAAAGAAAAATTATTGGACTTATTTGTTAAAATAATTTTGAGACATCTGTGCATTACTGAACTTACTGAATACTCAACATAGTTATCATAACTTATAAAATAAAGTGCCATTTTAGACATTTGCAAATATCTCTTGACATTTAAATTAACTCAAAGCCTTAACAATTCATCATAAAACTACTTAAGCAGTATTTGATCTTTTATTTATTCGGAAAAATTAATGTCAAAAAATATTCTATTATTAATGAAACTCTTTTTATTCAAACTTTTTACTGCTGCAGTATATCGACAGAACTCTTAAAAAGTAATGTTATGTTCTCACAATTGATTTTTAACATGCAATATCTCTTTTAAACATTCAAAATTGACTAGGTAATAAAATAATACAAAAAAACACCAAGGTACCTCTACTGATACAGGTACTAGTTAGATTATATTATAAAGAACCAATTGTAAAAATAAGTCGATCTTAAGATTAATATTAAGCATATTTTTCATCTATAAATTCCATGACTGAACTTATAAATTAACATTAACTTAAGAATTTTATAATTTACTAATAATTATTATATAACTTCTAATTAATTTCGCTTTATTTAATTTGGCCAATTATTGATAACTTATTTCTTAAAAGACTAAATCACTGAATCCTACATAAGATAATACAAAAAACTTTCTTATTTCGCTAACAAATACTCGAAGAATCCTATTCTTTAGAGAAGGAGATGTGGTTTTACCTAAATTAATAAAATAGACATAAACTAATTTATTTCAAACTGAGTTATTTCTGATAAAACCTTTAGATTATTGAGAAAGCTTTTAAGCTTAAATGTTATCAAATCCTGTATTTATTTTATTATATATAGCAAATCAATTGGTTAAAAAGTAGAAAATCAATATTTTTTATGCTAATGTTTAAATAGTGTAAAGGTAATATACATACCTGTCCTCACTCGCACCCCTCAACATCCGGGAATTCATGTCTTCAATATATTTTCAAGAACTGTCGTTTTAGAACAGAAACGTTGAAAAACTTTTAAAAAGTATAAACAAAATTTGAATCATATCTTTCTGAAAAAAATAAATTTAAAATAATTAAATAATTGTTTTTTGTCTTTAATGTTTCACAGCGTTATTTAGGGTTTTTAATTATCTTAATAACAAAGATTTTAATATTGTTTTATATAATATAAGATCTACTCTAACGGTAAGGCATCCGACAATCAATTTGGAGAGATTGAGTTTAATCTGGTCTTCAGATTTAAATAGACAATTAGTATGAGCTTATGTACTATCATGTGCTATAAGCTCATTAAAGCAATTGCTCTAAAATAGCATTTTCTCAGTCTAAACAGCTTTAAATTATAATTCAATTGAAATAAATTCTTATATAACTTAAAATTCTCATAATCTGTGAAGCAATCAAAGACCAAAACTGAGATAATCATATGATAGTTAGTCAAACCGATTATTCAGCATTTTGTGAAAACAATAGAATCGCACATATATTTCAGTATAGCATTCCTCAAGTCTGTGGTGTATAGTCTGTCTTGAATTCAATTAAGAATTTTAAACTAATTAACTTTCTTAAACCCAGCCTAACATTACACTCAATTATATTCGCTTTGAATGACATCATTAAAATCTAAACACAATTTAAATGCAAAAATGATTGACAAATGACTTGATGCATAAATTTCCTCATTATATAAAACTTTACTTGAAATGTAAAAAATCAGAAACTTTTCAAAAATAGATTTAATGTTGGGTTCATTACTATGCTTAAAGTTCTCTTGTAATCTCAAATTAGCATTCATTAGAAAATAAGATAAACTGATTATTGGAAACTAAAGCTACCGGTGTCTTAAGATTGTATTCACCAGACTTTTAAACACGATTATTGTGGGCGACAATGACAGCAAACAAGAATCGATTTTAGTAAGTTCTTTCCTGTAATAGATTAAAGTCAAAAGTATTTATGCAAAAATTTCCTCTTATAAGCTTCCTCATTGTTTCAAACTATTTGTTTCTATTTCTGATTTAAATAAGATTAGTTACTAAACAAAGAATAGGATTATTAAAGTTTATATCTTATAATACCATTTGATTTATATATTTTGTCATTACTTTTAAACTTATAATCAAATTAAAAAAATTATTCCCCAAAACATTGATCTCATCTTTTCAAAGGATATCCCGAACCGATATCCGGTGCGGACCTCAAGTCGAAGGAGAATTTGTTTGGGAACATGTTTTAAAATTAAGCTAAAGTAAGAGATGTGTAGGAAAATAGTTGATTCAGTTGTACTGCAGAGAAGATGA
>JAQGAM010000461.1:0-12759 GCA_034697665.1 Nanhermannia comitalis
ACTGGACTTGTGGATAGACTGGACTTGTCGACAGACTGGACTTTTGGATAGACTGGACTTGTTGACAGACTGGACTTGTGGATAGACTGGACTTGTCGACAGACTGGACTTGTGGATAGACTGGACTTGTGGATAGACTGGACTTGTCGACAGACTGGACTTGTGGATAGACTGGACTTGTCGACAGACTGGACTTGTCGACAGACTGGACTTGTTGACAGACTGGACTTGTCGACAGACTGGATTTTTGGACAGACTGGACTTGTCGACAGACTGGACTTGTGGATAGACTGGACTTGTTGACAGACTGGACTTTTGGACAGACTGGACTTGTGGATAGACTGGACTTGTTGGCAGACTGGATTAGTGGATAGACTGGACTTGTCGACAGACTGGATTTGTAAACAGACTGGACTTTTGGACAGACTTGATTTGTTGGCACACCGGACTTGTGGACAGACTGGACTTGTTGACAGACTGGACTTTTGGACAGACTGGACTTGTCGATAGACTGGACTTGTCGACAGACTGGACTTGTGGATAGACTGGACTTGTGGATAGACTGGACTTGTCGACAGATTGGACTTGTGGATAGACTGGACTTTTGGATAGACTGGACTTTTGGATAGACTGGACTTGTTGACAGACTGGACTTGTGGACAGACTGGACTTGTGGATAGACTGGACTTGTGGATAGACTGGATTTGTCGACAGACTGGACTTGTAAACAGACTGGACTTGTAAACAGATTGGATTAGTGGATAGACTGGACTTGTCGACAGACTGGATTTGTAAACAGACTGGACTAGTGGATAGACTGGACTTGTTGACAGACTGGACTTGTGGATAGACAGGACTTGTCGACAGACTGGACTTGTAAACAGACTGGACTTGTAAACAGATTGGATTAGTGGATAGACTGGATTTGTCGACAGACTGGATTTGTAAACAGACTGGACTAGTGGATAGATTGGACTTGTCGACAGACTTGATTTGTGGATAGAATGGACTTGTCGATTGACTGGACTTGTGGACAGACAGTTATATTTTGTGTCAAAGCAAACGATCAAATGACTAAAGTAGAGGTCAACGATTATTCGTGGTTTTTGAACTTTGAGGCTAATTGTTGGCCAAAAGAATGGAATGAAGATAATGGCAGATTTACTGCAAGAGCGAGCATTTTTTGGCCTCAATATTATTAATCATTATTTATAAGTAATAATGGGAACAGAGTATTGTCTGCAATTTTATTTAATAAAATCGATACAACTGATTGGCACAAAACTTTTAAAAAAACCCCAATTCATTTAGATGTGAATTTTGTGGGAATTTTTAACTGGAAAGATAAGCATAATATTTATTTTATCGGAGAAAGAGCTAAAAGTGAAGTTTCTGTTAATAAAGTTTATTATCTTATAGCAAATCATAGCGGACACTATATAACGGATATTGTAAGTTAATGTTTGTTTAATTCATGAAATTATAACTTTTTTAACATTCATAAAGAGACAAACAGCAAATTCTTGGTTCGGCCTAAAATTGTCTATAACTGAGACCAGTATTGGAAATACAAGACTCATATCAAATACAACGGAGGGAGTTAACGAAGAGCAGAGTAAAAAAGATGGTTTGGATCACATTGCGGTGGTTTCTATTGTAATAATTGCTTTTATTCTGCTCTTAATTATTATAGTGCTTGCGATTGCATTCATTGTATACAAATATAGGGGTAATTACTTTCATTATATTTAATAACTTGTAATCATTTTTATATTCAGTATATTTATTATTTTTAGGCACTAAGAGAACGACAGGAATTTCGAGTATTTCCTCAACAGCTTCAAGTGGAACAGTTAGAGATTCATCTGTAGTTACAATCAATTCTTATAGTGGACATCGTGTTAAACCAGTTTCTCAGTAATATTTATTTTTCAATTTAAAAAGAGTTCAAATTTATATCACATCTAAATAATTAAAAAAACTTAATTGTAATTCTAGTGATTAAAGTAGATATAAGATAAACAAACGCTTGTCTTCCATAACAATATGCATCCTCAGAACTTTACGTAAAAGTTAATTTGACTTAAAAATAGACCATTTTTAACATGCAATAAAAAACCTTAAAGAACTTAAATCACTGCTAAAAAGAAGCATTGGTTCAATTATAATGCCATTTATAGAATACATTCTTTACACTTCATTTGCACATTATATAAGAATTCATTTATTTTCAAAATTAGGATTAAAATATTGCCCATTATTGTTAAAATAGTCAAAATAAAGTTTTAAAAGTTCTGTAGAGAAAGGCAATCAAAGTAATCAAAACCAACCATCATTTTAAACTTATAAAATTTATTTTAATTAATGAATTCAATATATCATTAAATATTTAGATAAATATCGAATATGAGATATTTTTAAAATCATTTATAGTTCAATTTTAAAACTTTATATTTGACTAAGTTTTTATTCAACTCCGAAATATTGTTTCCAAACCCCATCACAATCACCACGATATGGATCGATAAACACATGACCAAAGTTTTTAGGATTCAATTCCATTACTTTTGGCACAACTGGACTTTCATTTGTTTCTCTAAATGTCGGCCAATCGGTCACATTCTTTCCTTCTGTAGTACTGATGGCTTCGGGTAAAGGATTTCTGTTTCAATTATTCATAAATATAAGTTATTATACAATAAATGAAATATTTTGATTTTAGTAAACAATTTCTAAAATACCCCGTTTTAGCAAAATTTGTCCAAATTTTTTCAATCATTTCACTGAACTTGCGTTCAATTTCAGGATAACCGCCGGGATATTGTATGGGTTCTCCCCAAACAAATAACAAGTCATCTCCATGACAGACACCTTTCCATTCCTGGTCAGGACACCAGCCATGTATGCTTTTATAAGTCAATGAATAAGAACGAACTTTATTTTGAGCTGAAATTTCGGCTAATTTTTTAGCGAATAAATAAGTGGAACACTTGAGACCTTTGTCACCAAATATAGAGGTATAAGCTTTACGTATAGCTATTTGATCGCTTTCATCAACTTTTGATACGTAATAATCATATAATTTATCAACAAATGCGTCTCCGTTTGACTTGAACAATAAACTAATTTGAGTTTTCAATTCAGCTTTTGTTATATGATATGAAATATTATTGAGTTTTTGCCTGAATTGATCGTTCGGAGCCCCACTCGTCCCTTCATTACTAACAGCGCCGGCAATTACTTCGACTCCTTGTATATAAAAGAGATAAAATTGTTTTCCATATAATTATTAAGAGTGAGTCTACTTTATATAGATAGAGCTTAATCTGGTGTAACCTTTGAACTATAGATCTTATGAATGGTTATTTGGTGTGTTATATAATTAACTACAAATATTTTCTATAAAGTTCTTTATATACCTTTTTGATAGTTTCCATTTTTCAACGAATCTTCAAGTGTTTGGGGAAGTATTTCAGTGCCGAAAATTAATTTATTAGTTTGGTGTTCAACCAGTTTAATAGCATCCACTTTTCTCAAGCAATCCAACCATTTGTTATCGTCCCCCACATGACAACCCACTGATTCACTAATTTTTTTGGCGTCATTCAAATGTATAGTATTGTTGTAATGGTCGCGATCTTTCTGTGCATAATAGGCAGCGCTCTCCAGAATAGCTCTTTTGAACAGATTTCTAGAAAGAGGTGAAACAATGAGTGCACTCACTGACCAACTGCCGGCGCTTTGACCAAAAATTGTGATTTGTTTGGGGTCTCCACCAAAGTGTTCGATATTATTGTTAACCCATTTCAAGGCTTCGATTTGATCATAAATACCAACATTTCCGGGCGCTGTCGAGTCGTTAGCGTATAAAAAGCCAAAAGCTCTCAATCGATAGTTAAAGCCAACAATCACGACACCCAATGATGACAAAGGCTTTCCATTGACATACCCGTCACCCCATACAAGCCCTCCGCCATACATCCAAAACATAACTGGACGTAATTTAGTGTCTGTTTTATTTTCTGAAAATATGTTTAAGAAAAGACAGTCTTCGTTCTGATCTTTCACTTGTGTGGTGTTGGGTGACATCCAACAGACATTCTTCTTATGTGTGGCGTCAACTGTTTCATTATATTTTAGGATTGGTTTCGGTTTTCCAAACCGATTCTCACCAACCGGTGGTTCAGCATATGGTATACCAAGAAATTGATTAATTTTTTTACCATTTAATTCAGCGACAGTTCCTTTAATTGAACCCAATTTTGTCTCAACTATTACTGAGTCCTCACATCTTATTGAATAAAAACAATATATAATCGAAAATATTAAGAATAAAACATATATAAAGTTCATGTTTTAGTCAAATGTTTCACTTTTTGTTAATTTAATCCTTTACTCAATAACATTACAAAACTTATGAGAAAATTTCGAGTTTAGATCATATAATACTTTTCTATTAATTGATTAATAAAATAATCGATATTTAAGTTATTTTTTAAAGATTAGTGCACATGAAGTGCATTTAAAAGGAAATTACTATACATTTACCTGTAAAAGATCCGTAAAAGATGCGAAAAGTACAGGTGCTTTATCTTTGCGCAAAAAACTATAAACAAATTATATCATACACAAGGCCACCGCCACAATACGGTAGATTTTATTCCAATTGTAGAATTTTTTTAGGCCGATAATGTATTAAACAGTTAGTAACTAAATGTCTGTCCAATTAAAAAAAACACTCAAATAGATAATGTCTTTATATATTCAATGGTGAGATAATTCACAAATTAATTGTTATTTCAAAGAAAAGATAAATTTTTTCTATTAAAACTTATAACATAGAGATAAAGGCCAAAGCAGTCATTTATATTTATGACCATCTTTTGGAATAATGTTTTGGACATAAAAAAAATGATTGTTTTCATTTTTTTGTTTATTTTTAAAACATTTTTTTTAATGAAAAATTAAATTTTAAATAATGATTGAGTTGAGTTAAAGAATAGATTCATAGATCTCAATAATACGTATTTGCAATGATTGAACAGTACCAGAACAGTACTAAATAGTCACTCAATTAATAGTATGAGACTTGGTATATGTAAACTTATAGACCAATAATGCAACATTATCAATTTAGATTTGTTTTTTGATATGTTAATAGATGAGATTTAATGATAAATCACATAAGTATTAAAAATAGTGTTTATAGTGAACGAAATGACTTTTATTTTGAATGCTTATTAAAATTATAAATTAAGTATAAATTTTGATTTAAATTTGTAAAAATTAGTTTAATAGAGTGCATATCATAGGCAACTCTTTTTTAATATTAATTATCACTAATATAAACAGTTAATTCATTTTCTTTACACACCACTTATTATGTATTACACATTAATTATTCATTGTTAAAATCAGAGCCAAGCTTGTGGTCCATGTTTTTCCTTAACAATAGTAATGCTGTCGACTATTTTTCCTGCCTATACATGAAAATGAAAAGAATAGCTTTTATATAAATTACAGATATTATAAAATGATTAAATCAAATACTTGATCATCAGAAACTTGTTCTAAAGTTAAATGAGTCTTATTATGAATGGTCATTCGCGTATAGCCATAGTCTTCACTTCTAAAAGCACTCCAATCTGGAAGAACTTTACGAAAGTTTGTGTGTCTTTCTTTACAGCCCTTTAATTGAACGAAAATTATAATTAAAACTAATGCTAACAAAATTCCAGCTAAAAACTAACAGCACTTCCTGTAATGATATGTACCGGAGCTTTCGGATTTAGATAAGGATATTGTTTGGTTCCGTTAAAAACTTGATTATTATAAACAGGATATAGCCTTTGATAGTTATGTTCGTGTCCGTAGAACTCGAGATCTACACCATATTTATAAAATAGGTCTTCGAGACCATACATCACCGGCCCTTCATTTTTAATCTTTATTCCTTGTCTCAGTATTTTTCTCTCAAAATCAGAGCATAATATGCTAAAAACAGAACAATACAATGGTTTGTGACCCATAGTTATAATCCATGGTCTCTGAGCTCTATTTTCGGGTTTATTGGCTTCTATCAGATCATTCTCTAACCATTTGAACTGTTTTCCAATTTGATCCCAACCGTATTTGGTATAGTAATAAAATTCTGTTGAGAACGAAACGATATGAGCCGGTCCTATATTGAAGCTATAAAAATGATTATTTATTTCTCCACTATTACTGTCCACCATTGTAAAGCGATTGTCATAATTGGAAAAGTTGCTAAAAAATAAAATATGCATTTATTTGTTTATTATTATATCTTATTTAATAATAGGTCTCAAATATTGTCATCAAATTGTGATTTTTCTTAAAAAAATAAAAAAGTTTAATTTTTTTACTATTTTTCTTCATGATTTCCTGGACATGTCATATAAGGCACATAAGCAGCTATCGGTTCAATTTGTCTCATAAACTCGTCACCTACTCTTGCATTTTCCTTATAAATCACTAAAATGTTATTTTTAAAGAAAATTTTAAGCAAGTGATCAAATATTTACAGAATCAAAATCATAAGCAAAATCTCCGACATGTAGTATCCCGTCATAAAAGCCTCTCTGGACCTCTTCCTGTAAGCGAGGAATGGATTGTCCATTAGTATTACCCAAATCTCCAAAAACAGCAAATCTTGGACTCCAGTCATTCCCATCGGTTATTGTTTCAAAAGAAAAGAGAGAACTCCAGCCGTCAAAACTTCCGCAGTGATAAACTTTTTCAATATAATAAAAAACTTATATTCACTGACTTTTGATGTTTTTGTGATATATTTATTTAAAAATAAAAAATTACTATATTTAGTGGCAGTCTTGAGATTTTTAAGAACCACTCTATGGATATACATATGCCTCTTTTCAGAACCGCCGTCAATGAATAGAAAACTTGTTCCAAAGGATTCATTTTCGAGATTATTAATACCGTATTCAACAGTTGGTGTCGGCGTTTCATCTGTAGTAACCCATGTCACTACCATTTGTGTCGGATCAGCTTTTTTGATGAAAATTTTTAGTAAAAAATAATGTTAATTATCAGCATTTGTATCAAACCTCCAAACGATAGATGAACCTGTTCTGGCTGTGTATATAATACTGCAAACAAAGGCACACAGATTGATAGTAAAAACAAAAGTTAGGTTAAAATCAATAATAATGTTATTTATAAGTTGTGCCAAACCTTCAAATGAGTGATGAAACTGTTGTTGCTGTGTTTTTAACACTGCGAACGCAGGCACACAAATCGATAGTATTAGCAATATTTCGGTTAAATTCATTTTCAACAAGTTATAAAATAACTCAATAAAACGAATGGTTAATTCTGTTGTAAAACTTATAATAGACTGAAACCTTTGTGTACTGTGCAGTGCATATCGACCATTACTTAATGGGATTTTCCCGTGAGAACCAAACTAATATACGGAAATGGCATTGATTAATACTTGCACTAGGGTTTCAAAAAATCAAATTTTAATATATGATTTTTAACAATCTTAACAACTAATATAACTTTTTTATGAATTATTTAATTTTTTGTTTTGTATTTGTGATACAAAACCCATTTCCAACATAAAAATTTTCTTATTAAAACATATGTTTTGTAAACCAATATATTAACTATATTTTTAGGAATAAAACTTAACTCAATTTGCTTTTATGTAGAAGTATTTGATAATTTATTAAACGACAAATGTTCTAAAATAACAGCAAATCATATATTGAGATAAGAAAAACTACTAAAGCTGTATTTTATTCTTAGCCCTATTTTGTTTTTGGAATATGATTTCTATCCCAATCATAATTTCCATCATTTTCGAGACCTTTATAACTCATTACTTTAGTGAACATATGTATTTATTTCTTATAATTTGAGTCTTCTTCAAAATCAAACGTTTTAACAACAGTCACATACCAACAGAACTCTTGAGGCATGTCTTTGCATTAGGTATCGGGCATTGTCTGTCTCTCTTAATATCATTCAAAAGTATTAATAAAACATAAATTCAACAATAATTCTAAAGAGCGATACAAAGTGTCCACTAATTAAAAACTGAATTCCTGTGTTTATCAATAACTATACAAGTTTTTGAATTAAATGCGTTCAAAGGTATTAAAAAGACATGAATTCAACAATAAGTTTAAAGCGCAACACAAAGTGTCCACTAATTAAAAACTGAATTCTTGTGTTTATCAACAGGAATGGTCACAGCATTTAACTAACTTTTATAAACTCAATGTAGACTTGAGATTCAATAATTTGTAATTTGTTCCTTAATATCTCAATAGAAATAAAAGTATTTATGAACTTAAGTTAGTTAACGCAAAAATTGTTGAGTGTATGTATCGGAATATCTATTAGTTCAGCGTTAGCGTGAAGGATGTCTTTGTCATTCATAAAAGTGAATGAGAGTTCACTTCAGGAGAATAACTTGTTTTATAACATGTATTCAAAAACTATTCAATTAGCAAATATAGAAAATTCACTACTCTTTACATTATTATAAAAATTTTCAAATTTATTCAACAATGTAATTATTTTTCGATTATTTTAATTAAATTATTCAAAAAAGACAAACCTCGAGAAAAGGTTATCTCTTAAAACTAGCTGAATATCAGAGGATATAAAAAGATTATTGCAAATGACAAACATAAGCAAAACTAAAAAGAAAGGCAAACGCCAGAAAATGCCTGCTCCTGATAGGTCGGGAGCCAGTACTTCAAATTCAGCCTTTGGTCAGCTATCTGTGTCCTCTTCACAGCCAATTTCAATTGGTTTTGGCAGCAGAGGATCACAAACAGGTATGTACTCCGATAGTTGGCCGCCAGCTTTGAGATCATCGCATTCCACTCGTGGTTCGACATTCCCATCATATTCAAGTCCCTCATTAGCATATCCGCCATATCGAGACCCCAGTCCTCAACCCATATGGCCTTTAAGAACTAGAAGAGCACCATTGCCTCCAACTATACCAATACCAGAAACATTAGATGATGAATACAGAGATCCAATTACTGGAGAACCAGATTTGGACAAAATGAGGGCCGATTTGCCGGATGATGAAGAAGAAGAGCTCATTGATCCGTACACTTTGGCCGCTCAGAGCAGACTCGAAACCTTCATTCAGAGAGATATTGAGTCTCAAAGAACTGAAAGAATGCAAGACTTTTTGAAATCAAGAATTTATGATTTGAAAGACAACAGATGGACACCAAATCGTATTTATCACTCGAGATATCCCGACGAATATTCTCGACCTCGTCTTTCACCTCAACCACATTTTCGTCGCACAGATCTGACTGACTTTCGTCGTCATAATCGACCCGTTTCTGAAATGAGTAATAGGTTTGTAGAAATGGATCAGAGACTGCCCGGAATGGGTCAGAGGACGAGGTCTATGAGTTCTTTGAATTTGAGTTCATTCAGTGGACAACAATCACCATTAGCACTGACGAGTCAGCGATCACTATCAGTTCCTGATCTAAGAGCTGCTGAACGTTATCAAAAGGCGAGAGATTGGAGTCGTTCTCATAATTTGCGTAATCGAAAGGTTTATTATCCAACTGAGGGTAGAATTCGTGAAAGAGATCACAAATATGCCAGAGAAATAAGGAGAAGATTAGGAGATATTGATATCGAGACGAAAAGAGATGAAAGAATACAAAAGGTAAGAGAGAGAGCAAGACTCACACCTGTCGTGTCTGTTAATACTGATATGAATTCCATTGCAGAGGAAAGTGATGACCACTTCATTCCTATGCAACATTTGGATTTGCGTCAGCCCTTCAATCGGTAAAATAGTTATCTTTGCAAAAGATATACCAATACTTAACATAAAATCAAAACATTAAGTATTAAAATGTTATTTAAAAGTTATTTTATTTTTTTCACATGAAATTTTTTTCAAACATATTTATGAATTGAGTTTAATTTATATTTATTTGAAGTGTTTTTCGCTTATTTTTACAATTATTGGAGAATTACTGTTAAATCAATTTAAATAACAGTCAAATTAGTATAAAATTTATATATACTTTACATGAAATCTTTTCTTATATACGAACGAATTTATATATTTTTAACAGCGCTATAAATAATATAAAAGCCTATTAACAAATTATTGGACATATTTATGTTTCACTTAAACTTAATTATTATAAATCAATTGAAACATTAATTGAAAATTTTTTTAAAATTCTAAATGATTGCAAAAAAATTATTAAATTATTGCGGAATCAGACAGGAAAACATTGGAATAATGCCAAACTCATTTAAATGTTAAAACAATTGGTTCAAAAATTGATTGAAGCCATAATTATAAGAAATGGAGACCACAGATAATCACCTCAAGAATGGTCACAGGATTTTACTAACTTTTAAAACTCAATTACTTTACTCTTTTATAGTTAATTATATTTCTATTTTTATCTCGAGATAATACCAATTTGGTTGCCATAAAATTATTCTTTTATTATTATTATGTCAAACATTAAAAGTTTAGTAAAGTATGGAATTACTCAAAAACTTTTGGCACTTAAATAATTTAATTTCATTTTATATTTTTAATTAATTTTTATTGATTTGTATAACATTAACATTTGTTTTCTAATAATATACAGTTATTTAATTAATTCTTTATTAATACAGTGGTATTGATGTAAGAATTAGCAAACTTTTTACTAAAATCGATTTCTATTTATAGTATAAGAATAAACACTTTAATTAATCTGAACTTTTTTTGAGTACAAAACGCCAAAAACCATAACGATATTCAACCTTTAATTTTCCAGTGGATTCTTCAGTGAATTTTCGTCCATTGGCCCAAACCTTGGCATAGATTTCATTTCTTAATTTGCTCATCACTTCATTTCTTTTAAGTTCATTCTTCTCAACAATAAATTGTTTCCTTAACGACACTCCGAGTGGTAATACAGCTATGAATAGAAAATTAATAAACTAATTAAGTAATACATTTTCGACATATACCTGTCAAATACCGGTGCTCTTCAAACGCACTCTTTTTCAGTAGAAATTCACTTTCATTTATTTGAAATCCAACACTTTTAAAGGTATTGATCCATAAATTCATTTGTTCTTCTTTTGAAGGAATTCTAATAATCTCTTTCTCATGAATTTGTTTCTCTTTTCCGATCAAATCTCTGAAGGGGTCAGAAATCCAAAAAATATTTGCATAAATTTTGCCGCTTTTCGATAGTAAACGATACAAATTTTTGGCCGCATTTTCCTTGTCTTGAATCCAATGCAACACATGATTGGATAACATAAGCGATACCTTTCCTTCGAGGGCTTTGAGTTCGGGTCTCATTTGATCCCAGTCTACACCTAAATCTTGTGATAAGTATTGAATATTATCTTTGGAGTGATTTTTTTGAGCGAATTTAATCATATTCTGGTCGACATCAATAGCATATAATTGTTTAATAGATAGTAAGCTATTCATCATAATCGTGACATTTCCAGTGCCACATCCGATATCCATAGCTATTTCATATTTCCTAAGTATCAGTTTAAATAACATAAAATTTATGTTTTCAATCAATATTAAGAATTCTGTTGACATACTTATTCATATTCTGATCTATAATTTTCTTAATGAGTTCATTTCCATCTTTAACCTGAAATTTATTGGTTTCATTGTAAAGATTGGCGTCAAAATCCATATTTAAAATTAAGTAATTCTTGAAATGTTTTAAATTTTTTAAGACATAAGACAACGTCTGATCAAACTCAAGATCAAACTGTGAGGAACGTAATCGACACAAAAAGAACTTATTTAGTGTTTATAATATAGTTGATAATAAATGTTAAACTAAACATATGATAACTGTTGCTTTAGTGACGGCAATAAATTGATGATAAGTTCTTATAATCAGTATCTGCACAATTGTATGTTATATTTGAATTCGTGTAATCTTAATAGAGATGTGTTTGGGTCAAAAAATCAAGGGTTTTAAAAATTCATAACACAGCCGACTGGGCTTTGCAGACAAATATATGTAAACTAAACTTAACTTATTTTGATTTATGTTAATTTAATTATTTAGAAATATTTTTAATATACATTGATTTTGCACATATTTTTCAATAGTTATATTAAAAAAGGATCGCTTTACAGAATATATGTTTCAATATATGTTCGCAAATTTAGTAAATTAATAAAAATTGAACAAACTATTTATTATAATTTTGTTATTCCTTAAAAATACTTTAAACCCATTACTATTAAGAAATAAACTAAAGTACAAATAATTGATATTCAATTTGTTTGAAATAAACTTTTAATTTATTAATCAATTCCATAGATATTCTAAAAACTTTGTTTCCTTCAGAATACAGTTAACTATTGAATAATTATTGAATTAAAGTACAAATTATTAAACATCTAATTATTAAGGATTAGTTAACGGTCGCGGATATAAGACTTTTCTGAGTTCACAGAAGAACATCCAACTGACCACACATAAGGAGGTATTAAATAATGCAATGATAATAAAATATAGCCCTCCTCTAAATGCCAATAAAATACTCCAAACCGTCCCAATAGTCCTCACAAGAGTGAAGGTGAGCGACAGACACAAGTGCTCTATCAGGGCAGCAACAATTCCAATACCGAAGAAACAAATGTTGATACAGTAGACTCTCGTTATAGTGAAGTCGGATATAGTGAATCTCTCGCTATAGTGAACAGCTTTAGACCCAAAATTT
>JAQGAM010000462.1:0-12749 GCA_034697665.1 Nanhermannia comitalis
CCGATCTGTGTGTGTGTGTGTGTGTGTGTGTTTGTGTGTGTTTGTGTGTGTTTGTGTGTGTCCGCAATAATGTAATAAGAGTTTTTACAACAATACTAATTGAGATTTTTAAAGTTTTTTTTTAAAAAGTCAAAAGCACTGCAAAGGCTATAACAATGCTTTTTAAATGCCGTCTTTAGAGAAATATAAAAATGTTGTATATTCTACGCGTTTCTCTAAAAGATATATTTTATTTAATGAGCTGCGAAGCAACGGGAACACGCTAGTAATATTTTAAATAATTAAAGAGCCGATGCTTTTAAACCAATTTTAAGTCTATTTGTGTAATAATTTTTGTAATTTTAAATATTATGTATAAGCAAGTTTTATCTCTTTACTAACGGTCAACTTCTAAGTATAAGCTATGCATTATATAATGGTTTTAAAGTTCAAGATGTACAGCACCGCTACTCTAATACAAATAAAACACATATAAAACATGTACAGTAGATAACAGAATAGCATGTTATGACTCAAAGTTTTTTAAGGTTATCTTTTATTTTATTGAAAGGTTAACATAAAGTTTAAGTCATTGATAACAAGATTAGTTAAACTTTTATCAATGACTCAAACATAATACTAATCTTTCAATAATACCCATAAAAACTTCATAGTTTTCCAATATTGTATTTGTCGGTTCAGATTTACCAGAATTTATAAATTCTTTATTTCATTATTCTAGCTCTGTGTCCGGCACAGAGTGATATAAAACTTGTTTTCTCTCAATCGACGGCTTATAGTAATTTTGATTAAATAGGTTTGTAATTAATGTTATATATCTTGAAGTTTGCGTAAAGACTTTCTATGCATGATGGAGGACAACAATTTTGATGAAGCTTTGTGAATAAGATATAAGTTACTAATAAACTAATGATTTTTGACATAAGATTTTTTTCTGACATGGAGGTTAAAGGGGAATTATTTAGTATATCATTTCAAGTTAACATAGAAATATATATAAGTTGTTTGACTATTTGGTTCACATTGGATTAGAAATAGTACTATTAGATCGCGTGCTTTGATTAACAATTGGATTGATTGGATTGTTTTATCCATATCTTTGATAAAAAAAACTTTATTACTTTATTCTACTACTTATATATGTTACTACTTAAATATATTTTTTCAATAATCATGATATTAATTAAAAACATCGTACATCTCATTATTTATTTTAATCAAATGCTCAAAACCTTTATTATAAATCAAGTTATTTATAAATTCCTTCATTTATTATAAATTATTTGTTAATTGACATATAATTTTTACCTTTTATTGATTTACTCGTTCTTATTCTTTAATCTTTACAATATTTTATAAATATATTTCTAGCGGTAGCACACCGTTACCTGCCATACATTACCGCGGTAATGGCCTGGATCCATTTCTAGTATTCCTAAGAATTTTTCTTTATAATAAGCACAATTCGCGTTCTATAATATTATGTAATTTTTAACTGATAATTGGGCCGAAACATTTGAGTCCTTTTCTCACATATTTAAGTCCCAAAATAACTAATATTCAATTGTTATTCAGAAATATTGTATTGTTTTAATTTATATTAGATATTACAGTATTATTTTTAGCAAAATTTTAATGTTCAAAAACCCACAAAAAATTGCCTCAAATTGTTGAATAACCCCAAAAGAATTGCTTCGCATTGAAAACTTCTAGTTTACATCATATAGATTACTAAATGATACACTTGTTTAGTATTTTTTGTATATTTTTGCTCTTTTCTTTGCGCTATCGACTATTCTACTTAAAAACTATTACAAAATTATTTAAATTTTATTTGAGATTTAGATCTTTTTAGAATTAACAATAAAATGAATGAAATTCAATTTTAAACATTAAATATAAGTAGATATCACTTTCTTAATCATTTAGTTACAATTTATTAATTTAGATTAGGTACAAATAATTAGTCAAATATAAATTTTTACAAAAACATTTTATCAATACTTAATCACAAACTAAATCTTCATAGGGTCGCGCTTAATTCTTCAGTATTTAAGCTATATATTTATTTAAATGTCGTTTATCGAGTTGATCAATAAATTTGTTAAATATATCAATCATATTGAGTTGCGTCTTTGTAAAACATATTTGAAAAAATAATTTCAAAGTTTTTTAAATATTTTTTCAATTTAACTATATTTTTAAAAGCAAACCTAAAAGGTTTTTTTTAAATACATTTATGTTAGTTATACGTTTTTTTGGTTATAATGTTAAATTAATTAATTTGAAATAAACTTTTTCCAGAAATGTATTCATATATTCTATTTAATTACGGAATACATTTAAATTACCAGTATAACTTACAAGTAAGGGTACCCAATTGTGATCGGAATATTTTTATAAAACTTATGTCAAATGAAGTACTAATAAAATAATGAACTTTGATATGAAAATTTGCTGCTGATATTCACTTTCACAAATATTGTATACAAAATTATTTGTCAATTCAATAGATTTATTTAATACCAGTTATAAATTAATAAATCAATTAATACCAATTGTAAATTGAATATAGAGGTGAATCTTTGATAATGTTTTAACAAGCTTCCCGATATTCCACTTACAAGTGTTATATATCGTTAAACTCTGTTTATCGAGCTGAGTAATTTGGTAGCATGTCTGTCCACCTTCGACCTGAACCTGACCGTTTCTGACCAACTAAATATTGGTGAGGCCTACCCATGCAATTGATAAATTGTTAGATTCAGCTCATCATACTGAACAATTTGATACCAAACTTAACCACTTCCGACCCGAAACTGGTCACTTTTCTCGTATTTTTTCATTTAACTGCTAATAATTCCATTGAATTTTCAATTGTTTGATTGCATACAAAATTTGTGAAAGTGAATATCAGCAGCTAATTTTTATGTCAAAGTTCATTATTTTATTAGTACTTCATTTGACATAAGTTTCATTAAAATATTCCGATCACGTTTGGGTATCCTTGTTAGAAATAAACTTTGTCAGTCTTACATTTAGAATAGGAAATTTAAATGTTAAATAATATTTATTATAGATTCAGAGAACATTACATCTTTTAAAATAAGCTCCCATTGTCACACAATATGAGCTAAAGAAGCAAAATTTGAGTCAATATTCATAACACAATTAAAAACTTTAATTAATTATATAAAATTATTAAACTTTGAAATCATTTACAGTGTTTATGCATATATAGTTTTCAGGTTTAGATGCTTAGTCATTCTGAACCCGAGCTAAAATATGAACCTTAGCACATTATAAACCCTGAGCCTAGATTTTGGCCTGAAAATATTGCAAGCCTTGAGCTGAGCCTTCTAGTATTTTAATTGAGAACCCAATATTTCTATTACACCGCTATGACTAAGTTATTTAACACATTATTTGAATTAATGTTAGTTTTCTTATCGGTTTGAATAAAAATAATATTTTTAATGTCGTTGCTAAACTTATACTAAACTTATTGCTAAAACTTATTATGTGTCGTGCCTTAAGTTTTATCCATACGCATCACTGGACTTTCCTGGATTTGGAAGGTCTTTGATTGAGCGATTGTACATCAGATAAGTGTTAATATTTTTTTTTTAATAAAATATTAACTTTTATGCAAAAATATATTTTTATATCATACACCTTATCGAAATTTAGCTTAAAAGCCTATGAATTCTTGTTATAAATTTACAACGTAGATATAATTAATAGAAAAGTTATAAAGGTGAAATACTTACAATTGTTTGCTTCACATTCGCTTTAGAATTAAGGTTTAAAAATTATTTTATAAATTGTAATTTTAGCAAAAAATTGTTGTTTTTTTATTAAAAGCAACATTTTTTTGCAAAAGAGTTTTTAATAAATTATACTTTTAAAACAGTCTTCAAATGCACGAGTTCCACGCTTTTGTGTTAGTCAGATCTAGCACTTGAGCATTTGTTTCTTCGGAAACACATGTGAACAGATAAATTAGTTGTTTATAAACATTTAAACAACTTCTCTTACTCTTCTTTGTTGTCGAATTGAAATCCTATGAAATGAATGTAACACACAATTAAGCACAAATACAAGTCTTCAAATATATAAACAAAAACTTATTTTCCTCTTTGTTTTAATCGAATGCAGTCAAATCTTGCAATAAATAAGGTTAACATAACAATTGAGGTCTAACATAAACTTCCTGTCTAACGCAGATTTACAATAAATTTAATACGAGAACTAAGATAGAAGTAAAACAGAACTAACATTACAAAGAGAATCTCATTGCTTTTATAAGTTTTGCAATAAGAATAATAACATGTTTGAACCAGTATTTCAATAGCAATAAAAATAATATGTGATCAACTGCACGTAGGCACTAAGGCATCTTTAGTGCTATTATTAAATGTTAAAAATAAAATCATTCAAATTTTATAAAACTGAAGTCAACTGTATTATAAGATATGCTGAAAGCATGGTGACCAGGAGTCGAGGAGTGGCCTGGAGAGTACGGTTGCCAAATATATCGGAACTCAAATCTGTACAAAGTTTGAAAAACTGTACACTCTAAACTAAATTTTTGTTTTTTATAAGCTTGAATTTTAAATTCTGTTTTAAATTATACTCTGTACTAATTTTTTATTTACAAAGTGTGGTTTCTTCCTATATATTGTTATTTATATACACATTTGTACAGATGAAGGTCTAAATATTCTGATTTTTGGGCTGCACAGGACCCTTTCATATCTGTACAATACAAGCCAAATCTGTACTTTTGGCAACAGTACTGGAGAGTCCAGGAATTAAGCCTATACGTCTAGTGTCCAGGACATAACCATTCCTGGCCCATAAATGTCTAAGAATCAAGGTAATTTTGGCATATTAGGATAACAATCAATTGCAAAACAATTTTAAGTTTTTAGTAGTGCTTGATGAGTAATACTTTTTATATAAAGTAAAGTAAAAGTATTCTCAAAAATATTTTACTCAAAAAGTAAGTAAGAGTAAAGTATTTTTACTTTTTCAAATGATAAAAGTAAAAGTATTTTATTAAAATAAGTAAAAGTAAAAGTAGTACTAATGCACCAAATATAGTAAAGTAAAAGTAAAATACAAGTAAGTTAATAAAATTCAGATTTTATTAAAAATTAGCATTAGTTCGCGTTATAATTTTGTAGGATTAAGTGAATTCCTTTTTCCTGCTAAACAGTCTCCTGACATACTAAAAAATCTTTCACTTGAAGACTGTATAGCTGGAATTGGCAATATTTCTAAAGCGAATTTAGCTCCATAATTAATGTTTAACTATTCATTATACCTACATTATAAAGTACAAATATTTTTTAAATTAAACTTAAATAAAACAATTTGTTTAAAGATTTTATTTATATATACTTTATGTACATGATTAATAGATCCAGAAAGGATTTACTTAATCTAATTTTCAAGATTTTCACAAATATGCTAATCATTAAAATAAGTGTTTTTACTTTTATCAAAAAGTAATGTAAAAGTAAGTATTATTTACTTTCTATTAAACTGTAAAAGTACTGTAAAAGTAATTTTTCTTGACTTCAAAAAGTAAGTAAAAGTAAAGTCTGAAGAATTATTCAAATTTACGGCAATGGCTCTAATGTTATACATAAAAATAATTATCACCAATAACTATAGCATGATGAACCTCAGTATCTCTAGAACCCAAACCCAAACTTGAACCTCGAACCTCAGGTGCATGTTCCGGTTCGGATTCTAAAATTGAAGAGGTTCAGTTTCAAGGTTTAAAGGTTTCAAAACCTGAGATATGAGGTTCAGGTGAATAAAATGTTAAATATTAAAATATCCTTAATGTAATATCACATAAATTGCTCCTAAGTTAAGTTAAGAATATTTTAATATTTAACACTTTATTCATTATATCTGAGTTGTTTATATTGAGATTCTACTGTATCGTCAACAATCAAATATAAATTTCCAGATATAATTAACAAAGTTATATTCCTGAAATTAAACTCCATGTGATCTTAGATATATCTCTTCTTTAATTATAATTAACACATTTTTAATATTATAATTTTTACAGCTATAGATAAAAGAAAGCATATACTTTGGACAAAGATAATGCTGTTTAAAATGATAACTGTTAGTAAATAACCTAAAGGTCCACTATATAAAAGTAATAATTATAAAATTTATTAAAGCATAAATATATTTACAATGTAAGTTTTTTGAATAAAAATTTGAATTGTTTCAAGTTATATTTAATAATGGTGGCTGTTTAAAATATTATATAAATTAATATGTTAAACACAAAGTTAGTTGAAGTACAATTATTCAATCCTAAGTATAAGCCAAAGGAACTTAGTTTTACAATTGATAAGATAAAATACAAATAATTGAATATAATTTTATTACACCAAACACGTAAAATAATAACAGCAAATATTTTTCATAGATAAATACGTAATATACTCATAAATGATCTATAATACACATGCGCTCGGAAATTAAGATGCACAAAACTATCTTTTAAAAGGGTAAGACACAAGTATGTGCCGAGTGTCAATTTAGTTAACTAAAAAAGCTAAATTTATTTATAAAATTTTTGATAATTCTATTTTATTTCAATTTTATCTCTGCTATATATGCATTCTATAAATATGATAAAGGAGATGAGTGGCGCAACACTCTATAGCTTCAACTTTCGATCGAAGGGTCTGAGTTCGAACCCCAGGCGTTGCTATTTTCTCTGCTATATGTTGGCCACATATTCAGTTTTTTTAAACATCCCTACGGCCCGACGCGTTTGCCCACAGCCTACACAGTGTAAAAATCTCACTGGTTAACATGGGCTTCGGTGAGATCTCCTCTCACTAAAAAGTTGGCTGATAAAAACGTTTTTGAAAACGTTTTAAATATGATAATTATTTTTTTCCTACGTATAGATTTCAAATGGGCTGCATAGAATATGCTTAATTTAAATGACCTAGTGCTTTTTTGAAAAATTTCATCAAACTTATATCATTTGTATAAATAAAATTTTAATTTCTATTTTATAAGCTTTCAAAAAATTCTATTATAAATGATAAAACTAATTAATTATATATAAATGTTAAGATTTTATTCTTAAAATCTATAAAAGAGAATTATTCATAACTATCTACTAAAATTTGCAAGTAAAAATTTAAAGTTATTTATATTAAAAATATTTTAATATTACAAAAAATTGTTTATTAAAAATTGCCTCTGGGGCATCAGATGATAACCTGCGCAAAATAAAATCACTAAGCGATCGCGCTTGATACAAAGCGCCAAACGCTGTTGAACATCATTGTAAAAGATTAATATGATGCTTACGTGTACGATAGATAAAAAATAATGCCATATTTTTTCAATTAAATATTATAACATTTAGCAAATACAATGATGAATTTATGTTAATTATAGTATAAAATTAAAATTAATTAAAAAATTAAGTGATAATAATTAACAAAATGTCACATCAAAATAATGAGCAACAAATTCAAAAAATGATGGCGGAGAAGGCTATTGAAAGCATATTACATAATAAATTAAAAAATGGAAAATTTCAGACAAATTTCGAAAACCTCTCTTATATATCAAGTGGGATGTTTGGTGCTGTTTATAAAGTAAAAGATATCAGTTGTGGCAAAATATATGCCATCAAAAAGATTGCTCTAAATAAAGAAGAAATTCCGATCACTTGTAGAGAACTGACTGTTATGTTAAAAGCAAACAGTGATTATGTGGTTAAATATATTAATTCTTGGATTGAAAATAATTATTACAAAAAAGAAAATTTTAATTTTAATACCAATGAGAGTATTAGTTCAGACCATAATTTATTTGATCCAAAAAGACATATTTTACTACACATTCAAATGGAGTATTGTTTCAAAACTTTAAGAGATGTAATAAATGAAATGTATGAAGACTTTGAACATTTAATAAGATATTTTATCGCAAGTGAACTATTGATGGAAATTCTAGAAAGTGTTGAATATTTGCATAAACAGAAAATAATTCACAGAGACTTAAAGCCAACAAATATTCTGTTATCAAAAGGAAGAAACGGTCGGTACATAAAAATTGCTGATTTTGGGTTAGCTATAAATCATGAGTTTGACGAACAGTCACACACAGAAAGACAAGGTTCTTTCAAATATATGGCACCAGAAGTTTTTATTTCGAGAAATTATAACATGAAAGCAGATATTTATAGTTTAGGTATTATTATAAAAGAGTTGTTCAGATTTGAGGATTGTGTTGACACTAATACTAATAATTCTCTAAAAAGTAAATATTTGCATTTGCAAAATATCACATCACAAATGTTGAGTCAGAATATGAATGAACGACCGGATTGTTATAATATCATGAGTTCAAATAATTGGGCTTTAAGTTTGGCTGAATTGGAGAATAGCTCTGAATTTGTAAAATATAATCATAAGAAAATTAACATTAAAAATATTGAAGATAATTTCTGCTACTATTTTATTCATTTAAAAATAACATCGGTACAGGATATTTTAGAATCAGATGATTTAAATTATATAGATCTCACGTCAAATTCTGAAAAAGTTGATGTAGAAGAGAACACTTCTAATTTACGAGTAATTGAATATGAAAAAGAAATTGCTTATAAACATAATAAAAATAATAGAATTTTAGAAGACAACATTACAGTAAAATTATTTGATGGCATTGTGAACATTAATGGAAATTTAAATATTAGTAATATAAGTTTAACCGGTAAAGCTGGTCACAAATTTGTATAATTAGTAAACTATTCTAAATTGTAACACACTGAAATGAATAGAAATTATATTATTTATTGAAAAATTTATTACTGTTTAATTATTTGTAGTTCCTCTTTCTCGTCTATATGACTATCAATACATTTTACAATGAATAATGACGTACAGTCAGTTGCAAACCCCCTGCCGTTTGTTTTAAGCAATTTTTTACACTAAATATCATTGTAATTTGGTATATTTGTAAATTTACTATCAAACGAAAGATTTTCCAATTTATTATTCAATTCTATGCTCTAATATTGCGTAAATTTTATAGTTATAACTTATAAGTCTATTTAAAAAGATATATTTTTCCATAGAAAACTTAATCTTAGTTTACAGTATATTATATAATTGTGTTTTACTATAGTAAGATTTTATATGTTAAATAATTCAAAAACAATAAAATCAGACCTAGACCTAGACAAAAAATACTAGACCTAAAATGCGGGACTGTCCCGCGCAAATCAGGACATGTGGCCACCCTAGTTTATAAGCGAAAATTTAATAACAAATTTGAAAACAATTTTTTAAGTGATTGGTAGGCTATACTAAAATGAATTTCTGAAAATTTCAAGTCTAAAGTACTAAGGACCCAGTGAGCCTCCAAATCACTCTGGGGGTAGGTAATCCAAAAAAATTTCTAAAAATGTTAAAAACTATAAATCTATAAATCTCTGGGAATAATTTCAACATTTTGTTAAAAATTGAAGGAATTATCACATTCAGATCTGGTTACACTAGTTTTACATTTTAAAAAAAATATACTACAAAGAAAGTACCTTAAAATACCCTATAACGCACATACATTGATAACGCACACCCATCCAAAAAGCATTAATTTGTTACGATTGATATTTTATATTTGATATTTAATCTAAAACTTAAAAAATATTTTAGAGATTATTTTAACTGTATTAGCCATAAAAACTATTTATGGGTTGAAAGGCGGACACGTAGGGAAAAGAAAGTGTCTGATGTCAAGTTGAGGACTGAATGGACTTTTGAAAGTTATTCTTTCGTATGCCTTTGAACTGAGTAAAACTCTTTTCATGAAACTCTTATTTTGTATTCAAAACTTATTTTACATTTTATTCAATAAATATTTTATTTAACTTTTAAACAATATGTGTTTTAACTTATTTAACACTTCGAACCTCGACTAAGCTAAGCATTGTGACAAAGTCTTGAATGAAATAGACTTTAATATAAATTTTTGATCATTTTGTGAATCCTTTAACGTGTTTACGACAACAAGACATGGACTCGATTTAGTATTTCTTGTATTTGATTGAAATGTAATTATATTATAAACAGCTAATAATAAATTGAAAGCTACTAAACTCCGTAATATTAATAGTAGACTGGAATCAAGTTTACGAGTCATCATACAATTGCGTTTTAGAGTTCAAATCATTTTAATTGTAATTCAAATATTCACTCAATTGAGTTGACCATTAAAAGTAGTTTCAAACTTATTGTCAAAGTATTTTTTATCAACAAAATGCTGACTTTTACTATTAATGATGAAAATAAGCTCACTTTGTATTAGTTTTTGAGCGATCTTTAGCCTAATATTTTAGGGTGAGCTTGAGTTTAAGCATATATAATAAAATTGTTTTTTAAATATGTAATTTTTTGAAAACAATTATATGATTAATACAATGTTTAATAAGTTTATTGTTTCATTACTAAAGTAGCTGTTAATTTATAAGCTGTTAATTAGAAATTTTAAAATACTTGTATCGGTATATACAGCACATTTGATAATACAATCTATGCAAACAAAATAATTGAAACCATTGAAACAACTTTATTTCAATTATAATATCTTTTCAATAATTATTTGGTCTCAATTAAAAGAATTGTGTTTTATTAATTATTCGAAAATGCTTTCTATAATTCAATTTTATATCCCTTCAAACACATGTTTAAGAATGAATATGAAATCAAAATATTTGAAAAGTTAAACTAAAAATTAGTCACTTTTTAAATATTAGTGTCAAAGTTATTGATTTCCCAGAAAAGTTTTGTGTAGACTAGTTTTAGTTGGTTTCAGTTACATTGGAGCTTATATTGAAACATCCGAGCTTTAGCTTCAACTCAGACATCAAGCTCGAGCTTATTGCTTGTTCTTCACTATTTATTATCTATAATATAATAAATGACACAAAAAGATATACAACATTGTAAAAAAGAATTAAATTTATGAGTATTTTTGCCGCTTATCTAATAGTGAGTTGAATACAACGCCTTTCCTGTCATAAAGTGACAATAATTAATAAATATTGTTGTTTTGTTATTTCAAACTTTATCATAAGTTTCACTTTTCATTGAGTGTTTGAATGTAAAGATTTGAGTGAAAAGCCAGTTATCAATGAGTAGTAAAACGAGTAAAACAGTTCTCAATTAATTAAATCTAAAAACTGTAAAATTTTCAACATTTACACAAATCTCTTTAAAATCTGACTTTAACTCAAAAACTTACTTATTATTAAATTAAATTAAAGTAAATTAGTTTTTATTTATTTTATTAAAATATTTAATTAATTTACAATAAAAAGTGATTCAAAAATAGATTTGAATAAATATAATCTCCTTTTATTATTGAATACTATTAATTAGTTTTTCAACATAAGGATTAAAAATATTTGAGAACTTAATAAAAGCAAAATGACCGGCGGGTCGTATATTAACGACTTGCAAAATATTGGCATCGTTTTCATAATTAGAGACTAGTTTAACATCTGTTTTATTGCCATCAAAAATATCATAATTATAACTATTATTTTTGTGATCATTTATTATATTAATTGCATCGAAAAAGTATTGTTTCTCCAGAACATTATCTCTTTCTGTTATCAAATACAAAGTCGGAATTTTGTTTTCTTTTAAGTATTTTAACCTCTTCTCCAAAGTGCCAAAACCAGAATTGGCTGCCATTAGCGCGCCTTCGAATAGTTGATTGTTATCACCGGTTGTCGGGTAACCAAAAAACTTCGCAAAATATTGCGGACTAAACGATACCAAACTCACTCTATTTCGGGCAATCATTTTGGCGAAAAAGCGGATGAAAAATATATTCCATTTGCCGATCCATGTGGGGGAGGGTGTGTTGCATAACACCACTGACTTGACTCTCAGTTTGTTGGGTTCACTCCATAGATATGAACCTAAAGTTCAATTCAATTCAATTTGTTTATATAGTCATTAATAAAGTGAATGATTAACACCTGGAAAGAGTCCTCCGGAATGACATATGAGTGCATCCACTTCTTTGACACCAATAGCAGTCAACAGATCTCTCACTAATTGTGCCTTTTCTTGAGCCGAATGCCAATAGCATTGAGTTTCTCGAGTCAACTCAAATCCCGGAAAATTGGGAACAATTACGCGATAGTTCTTTGCGTCCAAGTATTGCATTAATGGCGCGAAGTCTTCATGACTTCCGGGAACTCCATGTAAGCCAACGATCACTGGCTTTGAATTGTTTCGGTTTTTACTATGAGTGTCCGCGTATTCGATGTTCACTTTGAGGCCATCATTGGGTGAATTACGGTATAACTTGTCCTCAGTTTTCAACTCTCTGTAGAGTTGACCACAAATTCTTAATTCAGTTTTAATAATAGGATAGAAATAATTGTTCGCATCATTTGTCGAAAGTTTACGAGTAATTGATCTGTAATTGAGTACAAACGCTATTCGTTTCAAAAGTTTAGACATTGGTAGTGAAAAATCGCATAGAAAGGAAACATTCAATTTCTTAACAATAGTATTATAGCTTTCAAAGCAGTCAAAGTTCATATCATTAACAAAACTGTATGGAAAAGATGTATCTCTTTTGGGCCCAAACACAGTGTCATAAACCAAATGCCACGACGTCTTAGTTTTAACGCAACTGTGTTTGCATTGACGTAAATAATA
>JAQGAM010000463.1:0-12740 GCA_034697665.1 Nanhermannia comitalis
AACGAAATGATTCATCAGTTGTTACTTAAAGGAAAAAAATCGAAAACAACGAAAACCAGAACTTTATCTGTTTGGGCGTTAAAGGAAATTAAAAAACTTCGAACCAATCTTGTAGTTGGAAACGCTGCCCCCGGTTTGGCCAACAACGCGATCGGTGCGACAGCATCTGAATCGTGGTAAGTGTTAATCTAATTTTGGTCTGTGATCTGTACTCTTTGTTATTTCCTTTCACTTCACTGTTTATATATTCTATTCTACTGTGTATTGCCTTAGCTTTTAAGCAGTTAAAGAGTATTTTGCACTCAAACCCCTTATCATATTAGCATCAGATCACATGCCATTTGAATTAGTTTTTGTTATCGTTTTATTAATTTGTTTTGAAATATGGGCGAAATTGTAATTGAGTCGTTCACTAATAGGAAGTTTGTTCCTCGTGTTGTGCACTCGAAAGGCATAGTTTCGCCTATCATTGAATGAATTAATGGTATTATTTATAATGAGATCTTTTGCTTATCATTTAATTCGTTTCAGATAATACACGAATGAATGAACACTTGCATGAAATGGTTGCGAAAAAGAGATAATTGAGAAACTGTCTTATCATTAATTATTTGATTATTTGCCACAAATTATTATTCATTTATCTTTAACTGTCTTATAAATTAATTATAAATATTTATTTTGTAAACTTTGGTCACATTTATGAATTATAACATATTCTTAAGACTCAAATAATAGTTTTTCTTAAGTTCACTTAACTTTTAATACTTCTCTCAATTATTAGTGTATTATATATTATACTGTATACTGATATTTAATAATTGTTATATTTTAGAGTAAATCGTTTTCATGAACTCATTTTTTCTTTCAAAAAATTGTTTATTTCAGAACTGATACGAAGACTCGATAAGCGTGTGTGGAATGAATTGGAATGAATGAGAGGTATTATAACTTTTAGCTCATCAAAGAGTGGAAAATAGTGAACGTTTGGAAGTAAAACACACAAAATTGCGCTGCGATTCCATATAAAGCTAGCGTTGCGCTAAATCTGCTGCAAGCGATGTATGCGTGTGAGTGTGATTTGCGATGTATGCGAGAGTGCGTCCCATTTCTTCAATTTAAATATCAATACAATCAAAACAATCAATACAACTGACAATATCAACACTTTAACAATAATTGTCTAACTATTCATCACAACTACAACATAAACAACTTTTGCGAAAATGAAGAGTGAATGTGAGTGAACGACTGATTCCAACAACTCATTAAACAAATACAACTGTAATGTGTGCTAATTATTAAGATTACCTACAATTTAGGGGTCATTCTAATGACTAATTATTAAGATTATAGTAATGTAACCACAGATTATCAACAGATTATCGGTTAGTTTTTCTATATTAAGACAATTTTCCGTAAATACGATTTTTGATTTCAATCATTTGTGTTACAAGAATTTTAAAATAAGAAAATTTCTACTTTACAAATACCTCATGTTTTCAAACATTGTATAAATATTAAGTTATAACTCAAGATTAATATCTTATGTATTCATTTAATATGTATTTCTGTTTTTTATTTAATAAAAAAGCGCGCGTTTATAATATATTCGTTTTATTATAAGAAATATTAACATTTCTTTAAATGTTAAGACAGATCTATTAATTATTTATTTAGCTTTTGGAGAGAAGTGTTTGTGGTAAATAACTATTTATTACTGCATCTTATTATTCGTAGCGGTGTTTCGGTTATTAATTAATAAAAAATGCTCTGGGAATCAACTGTTCTCTATATTTACAAGTTCTTAAATGTTGTGCTCGTATGTATGTATGTATTTAAGACACTTATATGCTTTGTATTAACCTCTATATCCTTGAACTTTGACTTGAAAACAAGAATTTTTATTAAATATATATTTATTCGAACTTAAATTCAAATATAAAAGTTATTTAGCAATTGTTGGAAAATATCACGCTATATATTGATCATGAAATGCGTTAACTGGGCTTTAAATATAAATAGTTTTACTTTAACTATTAATTGGAATTCAGTTTTTTTTCAGTTGAAATCTTTTTATTTGTTGCGAATATGTTTTGCAATTAACTTTTTAACATTTTTTAAACCTCAAAATAAACTCATTTTCTTGACATCATATTTAAAATTCATTATAAATTGAGAAATTATACCTCATGTGTAATGAATGATTCAAATCATATTAAAGTTTTACTCTTTTATGTTTTCATTTCTATTTATACATATTTTTATGCCAAATAATTTTCCTCAAACATAAAAACTTGAATCACTTACAAGTTATACGTGTTCTGCAATTTAAGAAAACCAAAACTGGATCTCAATTTGTTTAGAATTTCGTTTAAACAATTTATTAAATATATTTTGACTTAAAAATTAGAGTAATTTAATAAAGGATTCATTTGGAAGTGAGAATTGTGTTTATCGTATCATCAATTCACACAAGTTATGCAAATAATTGATTCACAAGTTTGTTATAAACAAGTTTTTAAATAAATATTTCATCGATTAGACAAATTTCAAACAACAGTTATAATAGTTATCTTATTCATCAATAACTTAAACTAAACAGGAGTGGAGACTATTGTTTGGAGGAAAATAGTTGAACCCCTGTTTATCTTCCTTCGAGCCCTAATTGATCATAAATAAGAATTAAAAAAGAAATGTTTTTCATTTTTTTCATTATACAAAAGTAACTTAAGTGTGAAGAGAATATTTTCTAATGCAGGCATTTTTAACCTCCCTCTGAATGAACCGAATTAATCCAAAAATCAATGTAAGGTTTGTAGAATGTACAGTACATGTAATGTATATTTATCAAATACGTCTAAATTTCAGTTAAAATAATAAATATAAGTGCAATACAAAGGTTTTATTCTGATTTGTATTTAATCATTATATGAAAAGTACTTTTTTCGCAATGTTTGCCAATTTTAAAGTGTGTCGGATTAACTTTATATCTTTGTGTAAACATTACGGCTTTCAGATTCCAGATTTCGTATGGATTCTCCAGATTTAAAAAAAATGCCTTCAATCTCCAGTTCTAACACAGCTTAAAGAATAATTTCTCCAGATTTTGTGCATTTATTAAGACCAAAGTAAAATGATTTTTAGTATATTTTACATTATATTCTGTTTTGAAATATCACTACAAACTTTCAACAAAATACTTAACTATAGTTATTATAAATAACTTATAACTCAAAATTAAAATTTTTAACAATATATTACTGTATAAGCTTAATACAGTATTCAATTATTTCTAGTATTTCATAAGATATCTTTAATAAAGAAGATTTGATACAATTTTTTGAACTTCATTTTAAAACATTAAGAACAGTTTTTAAGTATTTATATTAGTTAACTAATGCTTTGAGCAAAAACCAATTATAGACTTCTCACTTTTAGATTTATTGTAGTACCGTATCAGCCAAACTGCCTTAACCGATAAACTCCGTCAATCCTAATCTGACATAAATTGCTATAAATTATTTAAAAATTGAAGTGATCTGTGCTCTTAAGGATATGTATCCCTAAAGAAGCTCTCAATTCCAAAGATAAACGATTTTAAATTAATGAATAAATTTCTAATATTTCAAAAAACTGTACCGAAACTGATAGGATTATTAGCAACTCTTCGGTTTATTATTAATGAGTTATTTATTGTTCTAAAGTTTATTGTGAAGTAGGGATAACTTCAGAGTTTATGCAAGAAGAACAGGGGTTTCAACTATTTTTCTTTTAACAATATCTCAGATCTCTAAACAAGGTGTAAATTACATTTAGTGCTGATTTTTATGTGCAGTATTTGAATGCATTACAATCTTAATTGTAAATAAATATATTTCTTTTGAAATAAACAAATAAATAAATATCTTAAATAAGTTATTGTTCATAAACTGTTTGATTTGTAGTTTTGGAATGAATTTTGTTAAATAGCTTAAAAACACATGTCTGTGCATCTCATAGACATTCATTAGATTTAATTGAGCAACACATTAAAGCAAATGAATTATTTATTATTGATTCTATTCTTCACTGATTACCAAATGAGGCACAAACTAATGACCAGAAATGAAAATCAATACAATCTATTGAATAGCATTAGTCTTTTTTAATTTAATTTTATTTCAATAATTCAAACATTGATGTTGAGCTCTTACGCTGTCTGAATAATGTCAACAAATTATTTTTGAATTGATAGCAAAGCATTGAAAAATTTTAAATAAATAAATTTCAAATGATTTGTTGATAACTTATCGACAGAAATTTAAATGATAACTATGGCATTTAATCAATGATTTCTATTCTTTTTGTTATAATATAATTCTTATTTGAATCATACAGTTAAGTCATACTAACAAAATCATTTGTATAATGTTCTCATTTAATTTACTAAAGGATTACATTATGAAGTGATAGATGCACTCATTTTGGGAACAAATCAATTTTACATTAAATTTATAATTTATAATAATTATTCTCATACAGAGTATTTGAATTAACTTTATATGATATGTAGTACAGTATAAAATTAGTTGCCTTTAGCCTTAGACTAAATTTTCAATAGTTGTGAATATAGAATATTTCCTTATATTAGTGATTATTAATAATTCATTATAAAATAATTCTTTATAAAATAAAACTATGAATTTTTTAGAGAATGATTTGCTTCGAAATTAATTAATCACTTTATTATAGTTTACGAATGAAACTAAATATTAAGATATTGTGAACTTTTAAGTTTATTCACAAAAGAGATAAATTATCTGAAAGAGAGTGGAATAGATTCTTTACACGGATAATAATCATTTGATTCGCTTATTCAATATTAATGATCAAAAATTTCATTTAAATTCTTCAAATGAGTTGTAAGTTAACCGTTAGATCTGATGTTTGATTGACTTAATTTATTATAGGTTTCGATCGATTACTTAAAAAACGATAAAAGTCTAGACAAAAAACTTATGCGGGTTAAGGAATAAAATATCAGATCATTTTAATACTATGTGTGATCTTTTTTAATAATAAGTTCTTTTGATCGGTATTTTATAAGTTTTAGATTCATGTATTGATATTAAGTAAAACAAATCAAAGTTAAATAAACACTAATTACTACTGCATGAAATTGTTAAATAAATCGTTTAAAGCCTCTTAATGGGTGTTTAGTGAATGTGAAGGCAATAAACGGATTCAATTTTGTTTTAATACTTATTGATAGAGTGGACAAACTATTGTTTCAAATATTTATGTTTGACCTGATTTTATAGATTTATTGTTATTGAATCACGAAATGAAAATTTTTATCATTTAATACGTTTAAAACTCGTGATAAATACATTTTTTAAAATAAATCTATCAAAAGCTTAATTTTTTGGGTTAGACCATAAAATGTGAAAATAAAGTACTTCATTATTCAATGTTAGAGTTCATTGAATTATTGCTTTCGTTATTTTAAAACTTCGCCAAATTAGTGATTTTTATAGTTTTACTAACTTTTAAATTTTCGATTAAATTACGCATTGATTTCTTTTTAATTATATTATATTTTATTTCTACTAAACCTCTAATGAAAAAATCACGCGAAATAGTCATTTATCAAATATATATAGTTTTAGTTTATTTTATTTATTAGAATCAAATCTTCAAATAACAAATTGGTTCTCATTTCCTGCAATGGGAACAGTTATTGACGAACTGATAATTTTCTTTTTATTCAATAAGATTGAGTTGATTTTCTTATATTAACATAATTTTTATTTTTATTTTACTAACACATAATTAATTCTCTTTTATTATAGTTCTTTGAAAATATTATTTAACTTAAAAAGAGTAATATTTTTGTAATATTTTTAAATTATTTAATTATTTATACAAACTATATATAAAAATATTTAAAACAAATATAGTTTGCTCTTCACTGATATATCTTCGCGACTCTGGAACTATTGATATTGAATATTAAGATCTGTTTTTCTTACTTCTCTTCATGGGTCGATTCAACCAATTTTTGCTGATTGAGCAGCAATAGGATGTCCCATAAGATAATCGAGTGGTATTTAATAAGCGTAAAGCTGAGATTATTAAACTTATGATGATATGCAAAATAATACTATAAATCACAGTTATTCCCGATAACAATAATGGCATTCATTAAATAAATTTTATCCATTTCTGACTTCAATTCAATTGTTAATTAAAACTTAATTAATAGATCAATATTAGCGAATAATATATCAAATTAAAGATCTTTGAAAGGGCTTTCGAATGATATAAAATTTATGAAAAAAGAATTTGATTTCATTTATTTATTATGTATTCCTTTTAGAAAAATTTGAAAATAGAAAACAGGTTATAATTTTGTAAAAAAAGTTGTAAAACGGAAAGCAAAATAATACTAAAAGAAATAAAATAATGTAAATCAATAATAACAAATAAGTATGTAATTATTCCAACTATAAGAGTAGCGGTAATAGAAAATGGCTTAATTTCAAAAAATTAAGAAACATTTATTTTTTGGTATTAAAAATTTATAAGATTGAGGCCATTTATAGATAAAATATTCTTCACTTTTTCTCACTAATATGACCACAATATATGGTTGTATTTTTAAAAGTTGAAATTCTAGATTCTGGGTTTATTTTAAAATTTCATTTGATATTGCATCTAGATATTTCTTGTGCGAAAAATAGAAAAAATAGATTCGAGATAAGTTTATAATTTTGATAAATAATATGTTCTTCATTTACTCTAAAAATTTTATTTGATGTGCATAACTCATTTAATTTTTACTAACAGTTTTATAGCTGACAAAATTTATTGCCCAAACTATATGCTATTTTTTACTGTTCATATTGAAAAAATTAATTATTTGTTTGACATGCCATTTTGAGCAGGCATTTTTTTATATAAGCCTTCAGTTCTCTATTTATCTATTAATTTAATTATTTGAACTAAATTTCATTTTAATATTGAACATATATTTGATTTATATGAGAGAAGCCTCAAAATCTCTGCAAAATTAAAACATGCTTTCATTGAAAGAATTAATTAATTATAATATTTTAATATGACTAACAGTAAATAATAGCTAAAAACTTATCGGTAATAGGTTTTTGAGTATTCAGTAAGTGATTACAGATTTTAGTTTTGTCAAAAATTATACTTATTTTGTTAAGAACGGAGTTTATTTATTTTCTACACAATTTATTATATGAGTTAATTAATTGATATTAAAGTATTTTCTGGGATGCCTTTTATTTTATTTATTTTATTAATGAAATTTGAATTTCTGGAGCATTATATGATAAGTAGTTCAGTGCTGTCAAAACTTAATTAAATATTCAAACGTCATATCATTCAATGATTTAATATAACCTCAACTAATGAGATATGAGTTAAACTCATTTAAATCAAAAATTTGTTTATTTCTCTGAATTAATTACTCGGACTATAAGTCAAATTTGTTCGCGTGTCTTACATTCGAAACAAAGTGTTAATTATTTAATTATTGTTATCTGTTGATGAGGTTTACTAGAGGTAAAGCATCTAATGCTACCATCAGGTTAGTCGGGCAGCATTGACAGCATTGACTTCTTCGGAAGCTTATATTATTTCATTCTGTATATGGAATAAGGAGTTAATTTATGAATCGGAATCAAATGTATTAATTTTATTTTTCAACCTTGAGTTCAAATTTGTCTTTTATTGAGTCTTTGAGTTTTGTTACAAACTGTGAATAATTGATATATTACTGAGAATAATATAAATTATTACTCTATTAATTCATTGTTACCTTATAAGTATAATAAAGAATTAACTGTTATAACAGTAAATTGTTTGAAAAAATTACTGATTAACTCATTCCTTATCTTACTGTATAATAAAATCTGTTTTGTATTTCTTTTAATTTTTTTATGAATTATTGTTTTGAGAAAAAGATGAATGAATTTTTGCATATTCTGTTTAATACAATCAAGTTTTTCTCAATTTGGGATTAATCGCGTTCAATGTGACAGAGTTTTAACTGGTTTTATGTATCAAAATGATAAATGGAATTTGATATAACTTACATATTATTAATTAGTAATGCTTTTCAAAGTAAACGATTAGAGTTGATATGAAGTTATTCGAAAAGCTGTCATTTTATATCTTAAATATATGCCATTAAAGTGATGCGAATTCATAACTACTGATAGAAAAGCATAACATGAGAGCTGAGAAAATAGAGAATCAAACTAAAATACTTACATTTAATTATGATATAAATAGCTTTATCTACATTTAAACAAGTTAATCATTGTTTATAGAGAGTCAGTCACGTTCCAGCTAGAAATTAGTCAAAATAATTATATCGTTTTTCAAACCATTGTATTAAAAATTCATTCATGAGAGAGGAGTTATATTTTGAAGACTATATTATAAAACGTTTAATTTTCTTTCTGCTAATTATATTTATTTTTGATGTGACTTTTATTATTCATTTTTGATTGAGCGCATCTCTATTTTTAGTGGACTACTTCTAATTTGCAAAGTTAATTGATCCGCACTTTACTGCAGTTTTTTTCATTTAGTGCCTGCGATCCGGTTATAAACATAATTTTGCACTAAAGAGGACGAAACTCACGAAGCCTTTGCACAAAGTTTTTATTTGTCCCAAATAGCAAAGCAAAGTATATAAATGAAAATAAAATTTGAGGTTTTTTGAAGGTTTGTTGGTTGGCATTACATTGATTCATAATAGGTATAATCTGTCTTAAGTCTTAACTGATTGATATTTAATTATAGGCTTCCATTTTTAGTTGTCTTCCACTATATGTTTTTGAAAGGATTTGCATATCTTTCAGTAGTATTGTATTTATTTCATTAATTCTTTCAAAACTTGAAACATTTTGCTCGCATTAAATCATAATATAAATACATGATATGATTGTTTCGTTTAAAGTCAATTATCAGTTATTTTAAGTGAAGGCTCAAATTTGAATTCTCCCACTTTATCGAAGGATAAATGTCTAAAAGATCAAGAGTTAGCATTCAAGTTACTGTACTCACGGCATAGATTATAGATTATAGAACTTTTAAACTTCTAGATCTTGTTTTTGGTTTGAATTGAAGCAGTAATTATGAGTTATTGATTTAATCGAATTGATATTCCGATGCACTCAAATTGATATTTAGGCGTTTTTTACAGCTTTAATTGAATTACTCATTCGACAAGTCATTTAATTTCTTACAAGTGTTAACTAGAGGTTTGATAGATTCATGTCATGCCAAGTTTTCTCTTACTTTAAGTTTAAGCTTCAATATATTTTTTTTGGTAATCAAAATCACAAATTTAATTAAAGCCTATATTTATTTTGAAAATAAAAAATTAATTATTAATCGGATGTTACATATCCTTATGGGTTGACATGAAATTTTATAGCTATTTAACCAGTTAAGCATTTATTTCAGACTTAAAGCATTTTTAGTTTAATTAGTTATATCTTAAGATCCCATTTAATGAGAATATTTGTAAATTTATAAATTATTTATAAATATTGTTTCATATGGTATGCTATAAAATAAAAAGTGAACTGGTTTTGGGTTTGAAAAGTTCTCATACAAGCAAATAATAATTATCATTAAATTCTTGAGGCATTCTTTTTATTGAACAATTTTTAAAAAAAGGCCAACATTTTTCTTCTATTTAATAATGAGTTTGATTAGTTGGGAAAATCTGAATGTGATGTAAATACTGCTCAGAATGATTGAGAACATTTGAAAGCTATCATTAAAAAGAAATGCATAACTGAAGCTTTTTTTGTTTGAAGCATTTTATCAATCCGTCAAACAATACTAAAGTATCATTTGGTAGTTTACTGTCATTTTAACTAAAATACTATATTTTCAAATTGTTAAAAGCCTTAAAAGCCTTGAGGAATTCACGAGATCCACGAATATCCTACTTTTTTTGTTAATTTTAATGCCGTTTTTTTTCTTAATGAAATAATTATTTTAAACTTCATAATTGAATTGAATTACTTATTTGATTAACGCTATAATAAGTTAATTGCTTAACAAACTTATTTTTAATTAAATTTACTTTAAAACTTAGCATTTACTCAATAGTGACAACGCTTTGCACAAAATACTTATAATTCTTTATTTTAATGTGAATTTTCATTTTGACGCTTAGCTTACAAAAGCTTATATTTAGGATAATAATATCATACCCTGAAACTGGATAAAAATGATAATATTCTGAGCAATAAATTTAGTCAACAATCAAAAGAGAGAATTTCATTTCCCGATTGATGATGTGATACCTTTGAACTTCAAGAACTTTTTGAATTAAAATATGTTCTATCAAAGTGTCAATTATGACATGAGATTTATTTAATATTCATTCGATTAAAATCAGTTTTTCTAATTATTTCAAACTTTATAATAATTGATTACCAAATGCGGAAATTTTAAAATTTCTTAAATATTATTTTTATTATTGGTTTGGTATAAATTAGTTGTGAATCAATTATATTTGAATTGTTCAAGTATTGTATTAAATAATATGTGTTTAAAAACTCTATAAATGGATTATATTTTTTATTCATTACTTAAATCAAATAAGAATCTAATTCTATCAGATAATTATTATATTACTCATCGATAGAGTTAAGATTGAAGGTCATGATTAAACATTAAATTATAGTTTAATTGATTTATTCATTAATTTAGTTATTAGTGATTCACGTTATGAAACAAATTTAGTTTAAGAGTCAATAAAATTGTAAAATGAAGTAATTTTCGTGTATCTATTTTAGATAAAAATGTGTCTTCAATGAGTTTAATTAAAATTAGAAAATTAAATTTTATCTGATCAATAAATTCATTATGAGCGCAAAGAATGTCATTTGCCTGATAGCTATGCGTATTGATTGTGGTCTATATTTTTGATATTTATTTTTAGGTGAAAACCTTCATCGATAATGAAAACTTAGATTTTAACAAGAAAACCAACTTTTGATCCCATAAATCATGAAAGTTTCACATATTTATAGAATACGGATATAGGATATGAGTATTTTAGTAAAATTGCTTAATCAGCCTCTGTCCCAATTAAGCATCATATTAAGTATGATTTTATCGAAAGCCTTCATTTAATTTTACAAAATTATACTTATGGTTAAATTTTCATATCTCTAGAATATAAATCTTTAATTTAATAATATAATTATCATAAGTGATGTACAAATTTCAATCATTCAAATGCAAAATAATTAATAATACTTTATTATTAAGATTTGGAGTAAAAAAAAGCTGTTTCAAGGAAGTAATATATATTAATACCTTCTGCTGTTATTACCTTATATAGAATTAATTGCATTACTGAGCTATACTCTACGTATTAATGGTTTAAAAGTACAACGCATTCTCGCTTATATCGCACAATTGGTTCATCCAATTCATGCGATTTGATAGAGACAATCAAATTTGATTATCTTATGTAAGCATTTATTTAATTTGAAAGCGTAGATACTCTTGCATTTCTTGCAGCTATTATTCCCCAATTTATGCATCAAATATTAATCTGTTTTATTATGATCGTGTATTGAGGAGTGGTATGAGCGCATTCAATATGAAGAATGTAGTTCTAATGTGTGCCTCACAGGTTTGGCTCTTTTTAACGCTCACATCTAACCTAATACAATGTCAATTATTTGGGTAAGATTGAGCATAAATTAACATCCAAACTATTATTTTCCAATGACCTACTATTAGATTATCGAAAACAATTATTTTACAAAATAATTTGAATAAATGATGATTTAGTAGAGTGTAATCCATTCTCTTGATAATACCGTTAGAGATGATCTGTTAAACATTTTCTTATCGATTGGAAATAAATATGAGTAAAATTTAAATGTAAAATAATCGTGAATTGCCTTCAGTTAAGTTTCGAGATTCAGGTAAAAGAGTTTTGTAAGTTATTGGACTAATCACTTAAAAGTATTAAACTTAATATTTAATCCGTATCTGAATTATTTGCATCACAACTGCTTCTGCTTTCACGAACTTAGAACAGCTTCCACTACAGGAATTGGTACTTTAGTTATTTCGTGAGTACTTTAAGTTTTGCTTTAACTTTTCACACAGACTTTCGGAAGTTTTTTAAAGTAAGTTTAATTCAATGCAAATTACGCGAAATTAAAAAATGAGTTCTGTTTTAGTAAAACAGTTCACGTCAAGAAGAAATTGAAAAAGTTATTTGTCTTCACCACTGTTTAAATATTAAGAGCATTCAAAGAATTCCATTGTTTCCGGCTTTTTAAGGTAATAGATATTTTGAAACCTGAGTTCAATTTGGTTATTCACCCCTTCAATGATGAGCATAACAATGGAGTTATTGTAATATAGAACATATAGAACATGTCCATTCAAGAAGCTATACTTTCACTAACATTATAATTACAGTTTCTTATAAAACCTTTTTGAGTGGTATCAAAGATTTGTATTATGTGATAATGCACTAAAGGCCTGCAGTCCTGTTGGGTGGCGACTATTCATTTAATTGCCAACAAAACGACCTACATTTGGGTTTGCAGGCGAAGTAAAAGAAGGGGTTTCCAAGTGGGTCACTATTAAGCGTTTGCAATCTTATGTCATGTTATTTCTTTGTAATTTATTGCAGAGGAGAGAGAGAGAGAGAGAGAGAGAGAGAGAGAGAG
>JAQGAM010000464.1:0-12731 GCA_034697665.1 Nanhermannia comitalis
TGTGGGCGAACGCTAAGAGCCTAGGGATTGTTATAGAACAATGAATATGTGGCCAACATATTGCAGAAAAAGCAGCATGCTCCTGGCGTTCGAACTCACAACCCTTCGATCATGCGTCCGAAGCCATAACGCATTGCGCCACACTCTCCCCTCACTAATATGAAGAAAGTTTATAATTTCTTATCCATTCGTGTAAAATAAATCAAAAAAATTTTAAACCTATTTTGATAAAACCCATAACCCATAACCCATAACCCAATTAGACTTTTAAGGCTTCAAATTTAGAATTATAGAAAAAACAAATACCGGTATAAGTATTTAAATTTACAGACGCGATGACACAAATCTTTGCTTATCTAAAATAATGTTAGAAATAGAAATTTAAGTTCTAAAGGATAAGTACTTTAAAATATATGTCAAGCTTTGGAATTGAACTAATGTACTCACAAATGATAAAGATTTTAAAAATTGATAGCAATTCATTTAAAAGACTCAAGAATTTACTGCACATTATGGTTGTCGTGTTTTCATTTGTTGCTTTTTTTTAATAATTTTCATTATAAACAAACAAATATATTGAGGAAGTTGATGACCAAAGATGAGCGTCATTTACTAAAATGATAATAAGACACAAACATTTTCTGGTTTTCTTTTTATTTATGATTGAAATAAAGAATTGCGGATAACGTTAAATAAGATTATAAAAGAAAATTGCGTTATTACAGGTAATATAACTCAATGTTTTAAATTTTAAAAGATTCATGTGGAGCTTTTTTAACATTATGCACTATGAGAGCCACCGATCTTCTCAATATTGAAGATCTTTTAGTCTGAGAACCTCTACTATATAATGATATATTCACTTAATAAGTCAGTTTGAACTGAACCCATAATTTACAAAACTTAATTACTTAGAGACTTGTCTATAACTGAATGGATTCCTGAATAATAGTTATTTCCTAATTTAATTAATAAGAATCCTCTATATTGTAATATTATAATATGAATAGTAGCATAAATACTAGTATAAGGAAATATATCCATATTTATTGTTATTGTCATTATTATCTATATAATTAACAACAACTAAAGGATAAACTCATAAATTATTTAATTAATGTTCACATGTTTTCGACCTGTAGGCTATTCGTGAAGAGAGAAGTAATTGCTGACCTTCAATCAAATAACTTATTCCAATGTTTAGGGAAACTATAAACTCATTTTAATTGATAATTTTGAATCGATTTGCGATGTTTTGTATCTAATTATAAAAGTAACATTATTTTCATGCTTACAATTCTTTAACTCTATCATATCAATGAGAAAAGCTTTCTTTACAACATAATAGGGGCCTCATCTGGACCTTATGTGGGTCAGTGTCGACCCTAAGATTGCTTTATGAACGTATAGGTATTAACTCTCGAATTTACAGTAAACAAGTTATATCTCATCTAATTATTAGCTGAGCATTAACTTCCGTATTATAAAACTTATGGAAAAGGGTATTATTATATAATGTATTTGACAAATGAGGTAAAAATAAATTCTTGTTTTTAATGATAAACTTTAAGGAAATCACTAATAATAAGTATTAAGGCATGAATTACTTTTAGAATACAATTAAACAGTTACTAAAATATCACTAAAAATGAGCGCAAAGCTATTTTACGAAAGATTATTTGATAATTGTTACGGCATTTTATTTAAATGTTTATCATTAGCTGACTCACTGTTCTCACTGTAAATACGCTATTATTGACTAATAGATTAATTAATGCAATTGACACTACTGTACAGTATTTCTGTTTAAATTATTATCTAATTATATGTTAAAACTACAAGATTGGTCTTAAGGACACAAAGCTATACAGTCGAAACTTTGATATTCAATTTTTTTAATATTAATGTAAATCATGTCATTAATTAATGTTGAGCCCAATTATACTTAGGATTGAGTTGATATAAAATTCTGATATGACAGTTAAAGCCTTTAATTTAAAAAATTTACTCATAAATAATTTGTATTATATTATTAGCGACTTTTCAGGTTCTCGTAACTCAAATATAAGCTCCAATTAAAATTCTTTTCAATTATCGGATCAAAAATTATTTTACTTTTAAGCTTCAAAATCAATTTATTCTTAATAATATTTATAAAGTAAAGTAGAAATATATAAAACTAACTATTAATCAATTAAAATATGTAACCTTTATATTAAAATACATGTTATTAATGTTTATTAAGATATTGATCAGAACAAAAAAGAGTTAACCGTTAACTATGATAACTATTGACTTATTGACTTATAATATTTGGAGTAATCGTATGACATAATAACATATTAAATTAAAAACATTAAACTTGTTTGTTTATCATTTGTATAACAGTATATTTTAAAGCTTACAAAAGCCAGTTTATGTGGATCTTATTCTCGCAAACTTTTTGTCAATAGAGAGAACTGATAGTAAATGAATAAAAATATCCATTTTCAAAGTGATTGATCATAACTTATTTAAAAATTATATACTGGTGTCATATGGGGAAAAATGGGGACTTTCAATAATATAGAACTGGTATAAAAAATCAAGATGTTCTAAATACAAATTTCAAAAAATACAAACAGACAGACCGCGGACAGGACAGACAGAATGACGAAACTATGTAATCGATTGCTACACAATGTTAGTTAAAGTTAAATTAAAATGAGTTATAAAATATACACATTAATGGATGTCTAATCATAAATCAGTTAAATATAATTTACTGAAATAAGATATTTTATTTTAATCTCTAGACCTATAAATAAAATACAACACGAGTGTAGTAATTATGATTCAGTCTTATTACTGTATTTAATAAAAATTTTATTAAAATATTATAAATTTATCTGTATTATAGTCTCTACAGATTTTTTTCGTAAGCACATCATTATAACTATTTAAGTACTTTGTATATTAGCTAACGTGAAATGAGTTGACTTTGTAAAAGCCTATTTTAGAGCAAAAAATAATTTAAAATGTTCTGCACTATTGAAGATTTAAGGCTTCATTGGTCCAGCATTGGTCTTGCAAATGTCTTTCTTACAAAAGTCTATTATTGGTTGTTTAACTAGTTATTTAAGCAGATTTAACAAATTGATTATTTTAAATAATGATTAACTCTATGATTACTAAATGATGAAAGTATAATATTAATATTTCAAATCAAAAAAGTTTATTTGTCTTTCCATTTGCTCATTCCTGTATAAATTCGATCAAATATTTAATTATTAGTATTATTATTGTTAGTATTAAAATGTTTTAAAAAATTACCTTAATTTACAAATATTTTATAAAATAGATTCTCAATAATTGTTTGAGTTCTCTTTCTGTTAATTTTGATGATAACTGATCCAACGCTTATCTTTAATCCAAACGTGATTGAATGTTATCTCATTTTATGCTCGTTTATACCATATTTATAATCATGTAATTGAAGATTTAATGGATTTGGTTATTATAAGAGCCAAAATACAAGTACTTCAAGATGAATAGTGTGAAAAGAGTTGATAACAACTAGAACATAAAAGAACACGTTAAAGATCATTTATGTAATATTTCAAACCAACACATTCTTGCCATAAAGGACTACAGTCGACTACTCTTAAAGTATTGTCAACACATTCAAACAAAATGCTCAGTTCTTTCAAATAAAACAGTTTTATTACTTCTCTACTTACAGATAAGAATATAATAATGATTAAAGGCATTGCAGTTAAATTAATTGTTTGTTCAAAACTTATACTTCTTTCTTCACTATTTTGATTACTATGAACCACAACATCAGAACATATAACTTCAATATTTTGATTGTGCTCTTCTTTCTTATGACTCGATTGTCTTTCATACACATTTTCTATGTCATCAATTATTTGATTTCTGGAGCAATCAATTCTTACTGACTTCTTAATACCGTTTTTCTTATTAGCACTTGAGTTATTCGTTAACTTTTCAACAGAAATACATTCGAAACTTGCAGTTTTAAATGGTTGAGTCTCACCATTGCGTTCAATTTTATCTCTGACAGAACTTCTGTCTTCATTTTTATTAGATTTGTTTCTGTCAGAAATATTAATATCTGGATTACAGTAATAATTATAATTATTATCAATTAAACAGATAGGAGACGGTTGAGGAGAGAAATGTTCAATTTTAGTCACTGTAATGTTATCACGTCTATAATCATATTGAACATCATAAGTGATACTAATCGGTGATAAAATACAACCTGAATCTGTTTCAGACCAGTTATCTCTTTTCAGTACCAAAATCGGTGATAATGAAGAGTCATATTTAAGTGGCACCACATTTGTATTCATTAGATTTAAGTTTTACTCAAATACTACTTCATTTAGCTCTCATTGTTTTATTTGATTTATTCAATTATATGTTATGTGTATCGATCACATATTTTCTTATATACAATTATCATTATTTTCCAAAATTTCTGACCGGAACTATAATTCTTCGTGCGTTAAACAATTATAGATTAAAAATTTATAATTGACTAATAAGTTCTTTTGCAATAATTTATAGAATAATTCATTGAAGCGCTGAGAGTTTCAACATATGCTAAATTAAAACTAATTATAATTAAAATATTTATAAATGAGTCGATCGAGTTATCTATAGTTTTTAGTTCATAACTATATTTATTGAACTCTATTCAATGAATTCAAAATTAGTAAATCAGTTTTTGTCTCCTATCAACTATTTAATAAAATCATAAAATTAATGCTCTTAAGAAATTCAACTTTAGTTATCAAAATTTTTAAAAAATTATGGATTTATGAAAATACTAGCATTTACTTGCAATACATTTACAATACATGTCCAATAGACAATATCAATAAACTTATCATTTTTCAAAATGAGGCTAAAATTATGTTTTTCTGATACTTTACAGAATGAATATACTATACTGATAAGTATTTAATAAAATTAATAATTTTAATCGTATTAAAATTATTTGTGTGCACTTTTTAAAGAAAAACAAATTAGATAAATACCCTTTAGATATGAAGTAATTGACATTTAATATTAATGATTAAGCAAATTTATTATATGAATGCTTTGCAATGTTGCATAAGATATGAAAGGATCAGGAAAATTAGTATCTCTTAAATTTCTTGCTTACTCTTCTTGATTGCAACGTTTTTTTGTTTCACAGCAATTTTTCAATTTCATCTGTAAACATGTTTTCGGCGGCTCTACGAAACAGATTACTATTGTATTCTATCACAAATTCTTCAAACAAATTCTAGGACAAAAACTATATCAAAAATAGTAATTTGTTTAAAATTGTAATCAGAAATAGAAATGCTAAAGTGACCAACAGTGCTAATTGAACCCTTATGTCAAATGTGAATCAGATTCTCTCAACAATGAAGGCACTCACACCAAGGATTCATTTCTACTTGATATCTATTTGAAGAAGGCATGCCATAACAATAATACCGTGGCCGCATACCCATAAGTAAGAAATTAAATGTAATTAATCAACGAAAAAAGTAAAGTGAATTCGTATCTTTTAGTTTTATCACTTCAGTTAAGAAACTACAAAATAAGCACGAATAGCATTATAATAAAGACATAAGTATTTAATTTCCAATTGTTCACATTATTAAACAGTCTTCCTCAGACTCTGTGGCTCACACGGTCAGCTCAAGGCTCAAAGTTTTTAATCAGGCTCAGGCTCATGTTTTAGCTCATGCTCACCTTAAGCGATCCTCTTAGTCTGAAAACTAGAGCCTACAGGAAAGAGTAAAAGTTTCAAAAGTTTAAGTTTTCATAGATATTATTTTATGGAATAACTAAGAAACTTAAAAGACTTCAAAATTGTCTATTCAGGCATTAAATGTGTTCTGAATATACGGCATGTTTCAGAAATATAATATATTTCAAAACATAAATATGGTATAGCATTTAAATTTTGAACAATAAAATTTTATGATTTCAATCACTTCAACAGAAGTTCCGACTCGAAGCTACAGAGTGTCAGACTCAGCTCAGTGGCTCAGTCTCTTGTCACTTTGTCAGGCTCAGGCACGCCACTGAGCCTGAAAAGCTCGAGCCTTGACGAACACTGTTAGTAAAACAAAATTATAATTGATTTCAGATTCAATAAGTTGTGTGAAATTAATTTAAAACTTTTAATTTTTTAATCACAACTTTAATTTTAGTCTTTTTTACAAAAGTCAGACACTGGAGTAAAATGGCTAAAATTCAAGTTATGATTAAAAAATTAAAAGTTTTAAAAAAATTATAAATTATTAAAAGTTAGTTTAAGCTCTTTATTCTTACAAATTAGTAAAAATAACAAAATTTGAATGTTAGCTATACATATGATACATTTGAGATAAGGTCGAACAACTATCCAAATTTTGGGAGAAAATTGCCAGTAAAATGAAGGGAAGTCAAAGCAGCGTTGATTATAGCAATCGATTAATAGGATAATTTTTTAGGAATGATATATTAAAATATAACATATTTTTTTATATAAACAGAAATTTATGAAATAGACACGAATAGTGAATTATAGGCAAAATAGTATCTAACATTAGAAAAGGCAATTATATTGATTTATAAATGTGTCTTAAATGACTTATTTTAATCAGAATATGGTGTGATTAGGACTCATATTTATCTCTAGAAAGGATTGCGTGAAAGGCATAGAATAAGTGAAATACTTTCCCTAACTCTAGATATGAATTTTTAAGTTAGATCTTATTAATAGTATTCGCCCAAATTAAACTATATTTATATTTACTTATTTTTACAGAAAACTTGTTTTCTACTCTTAATGTGTAATTGAATGGAAGCCAAACATTTTAAGATAGGTTAACTCGAGTTAACTATACTCATGTTTCTCACATTCAAAAATTGAGCAAATCTTATGAGTTAACATTAAATGAAAACAGAATTTTTGTAAAACAAAACAAAATATTGAAATTGAAATCAATATTATTAATATTTTTTATCAAATTGCTCCTAAAATATGCTTTTTATTAATATTTTTTAGCGAAATGATTAATCATAAATAAAGAAGAGTATGGGATAGCCAAAGCTCCAGGCTCGGCTCGATGGTCCTTTATGAGACTGAGGCTTGGTAATTTAGAGCCTAAGCTCAGGCTCGAGGCTCAGACAATTGATCATGAAAAGTCTGTATGCAATACTGCACAGAAAACTTTGATAAAGTGGTATTTTATATATTTTTAGTTTCTTATTCCAAATACAAAACATTGTATATACAAAACAGTTTGATATTTAGGCTCAGGCTCTGATGTTCAGGAGACAAGCTCAAGCTTTAATGTCTTTGAGCCTATGCTCACCAGGCTCAGGATGAGAGTTTTTGTACCTATGCTCTTCATTAATCATATAACCAAATGAAGATGAGATCTGTTTATTCAAATATTAAACAGTTTATTATTTGAAAAGTTTTTTCACAAAAGATCTTTTTAAAGACTTAATTATTCTAAAGCATGAATAGAGTTGAAATAGAAATAACTTTTCAACGCAGTGTTGAATAATAGTTCGTTGTTATTAATCTTTTGGAAAGACATTCACACAAAACTATTTTGAGATCAAATACTTCAGAAAGTAAAAAAATTTTTGAAACCATTTTAAAGCAGTAATTTTTGACAAAAAGCAAAGTTATCTAATTTTTAGATTTTTAAAGAAAGTAAGTTTTGTAAAGTTTTTTTAAAGAGTTGATTCATAAATCAAGTTTTTCCACAAAAATTTTCATTCATTTCTCCAAAAGTCTGTTGTGTTTGTCAAGAAAAAAATAATTTGTGCTATACTTGTATTTCTTTATTAAAAAACAAAAAATAACAAAAATACTCAAAAAGATTGATACAAGGATTGAATGTTAAAACTTTATATTTTGTTGGCATTCAGTTGACTTGAAAGGAAACAAAAGAATGTGGGGCATAAACATACACACTATCACGCTATCAATAAGTTTAACAGTTGCTAAAATCTATTTCTGTAAGGTTTGTCCCCACACATACGCACACACAAACTTACAGCTGGTTTTTCGTACAGTAATGCATCCCAATTGCATCAATGATTATGCTTTTTGACACATCTCTCACACCATCGACGGCAGCATCCGCTATAACTATTCTATTCTACGCATTGGCACTTCTCCATAGTTTTGTTGGCTTCAAAACTAAATTAGATTCACTAGTTTTTTATCGAGTTGTACTCACATTATATTCAAGCACAGGCACGTAGCAAACATTTCTTTATATTTTATTTATAAAAATTCTCATCTTTTTAATTAATTTTTGAAACAAAAATGGATTAAAATCTATCTTAAAATCTATTATAAGATATGTTTAAAAAAATGTAAACTAAAGTTATTTTACTATATATTAGTCGCAGAGCAAAAAAACAGAAATCGAAATTAAATTTAATACACAAATAAAATTAAATCTTAAGCACTAAAAATTAAGGTTAAATAATAACTTATTATTATGTCATTAAAAAACAGAATTTTTGTTAAACTTTTACTATTTATTTGAAAGTCTTAAAAACACTTTGGAGTCATTTGTCGGATATTCTTTACGTCACTGTTGTGTCAAAATAATGCATTTCTAAATATGAGCCCCAAATTGAGTTCCTATTTTTATATTATACCAAATTTAACGTTAGAATCACGTCTGAAGTGTTCTTTCGGTGTTATAGTGATACCGAAGAAGACGGAGAGTTTGAAAGAAGTGAAACTTTGACTTTTTGTCTGTGAAAGAAAATTGTTTTGCATCGAAAATGGTTTGTCATTAAAAATTTATTGTTTGAAGTGTTGATTCAACTTTTATTATATTTTTATATTTTAATAATTCTGCGATGAAAAGGCGGACGAAGCAAAGGCTAAGTTTGAAGAAAAGGAAAGGAAAAAGAAGGAAATCCGTCAACGACTTGAAGCCCAAATGAAGAGCACCAAAAAGAAGGGCTTTATGACACCTGAACGTAAAAAGAGATTAAAGGTTCAAATCTATTTTGTATTATTTTCTAAAATTGCACTTAAATTATGATTCCTTAGAATATTTGCCTTTAAAACTCATTTAATAAATAACCTCTTTAAACATCTCTAACTCCTAAGTTTTAATGATAATGCTTAAGAACCAATTTGAATCAAATGTTTTTTAAGACTTATCCACACTTTAAAAAAATTTATGAGACTTAACAGTCATCTTAATGTTGTTCATGAATATTGAATACTCGATATATCAAATATTTTCTTATTACTGATATAATCGTTCCTCAACTCTAAATTTCCCTAAAATTTAATTAAAACTCAGATATATTATTAAAATAACAATTAGAATAAATTAAGAATAATATATTTGTCACTTAAGAAAAAGTATGAAAAACTTGAAAAATTAAAATTTCATTATAATGTATGCCATCGCTCTCAAACTCTATTTTATTTGCAAATATTCTTATTTAGTTATCGACTTAATTAAAAGAAATATTAATTATTAAGAGGAATAATAATAATGTGTAAAAACACTGCTTTTAATCAAAGAACTCGCTTCAACTTTAAAATTCAACTTCATTTTATGCTAATTTAATAATTAATGAAAAGATTATCAGAATTGATGCCATAATTAAGATAAGGTTTAAAAAATTAGAAATTAATCAATGAAATGAAATTAGTTTTTATTATAATTTGGTATTTAAATTCTAAAAAATAAAGAACACAAAGATCAAATATTTAACAAAAAGAGTCTCCATATTATGTTTCAGCCTCTAATTCCTGAAGTATTTCTGTCGCACTCCTATTTCGGTGTTTTACACATAACTTTTTTACTGTATATTTTCTTATTCATGAAAACATTTGGAAAATAATACAATTTTAGTTATTTCTTTATAAATCTGCACAAATAAAATGAACAATTTTTAAACAACAATTATTGAATATATAATTTAAAACTATTATAAAAAAATAAAGATAAATAAAATGTGAAAATATATAAATACTGTATATGGATAAGTTCATTGCACTTTAGAAAAAAATATTACTTTTAAGCAAGTTTTTACTTTAAACAATTTGTCATTTAATATAAGCTTTTTGTTTAAAAAAATTATTAAAAGAGTCACTTATATGAATATACTTATATATATATATATATAAACAATTTCTATAGAGTAACATGAGTAATTTGTCAATTTGAGTCAAAATGCAAGGATCTGTAATTATGTCACCCCTGACCACCATTTATGGAATGTTGAACTGTAACGTATCAATACATGCTTAAAATAACACCAAAAAAATTGATTATTCTATTTGATTGATAATCATAGCTAAGAAACACTATCGCTGTGGCATTTTTTTTATAAAACTGAAACTGCATTTTGTAACAATTCTTTTTATAGTTTTAAACTGAAATTTAGGCGATTTCTTTAAAAAATATTGGAATATTTACTCGTTTACAGTTCTACAAACAAATCAAAACAAATTCAATAAATTGAAAGTTTTTGATTTTGAGTAAAAAAACAAATAATTTAATAAAGTTATAAAGAAATTATATTTCAAATATAATATATAATATAAAATTTCTGTAAAATCTGTGATTTTGCTCTAATAAATGAGCTCAAGTTACTTTAGAATTAAAGACTGTACGAGAAACTCAAGATCTAAAACCAGACAACTGTAAGAATATGAGCTCAGATTACGCAGACATAAATGACTAAGAGTTTGGTTGCTGTCTGGGACCGATTCTAAGCAAAAATGTTGAATAACTTACCAACAATTACTTAACAAAAATTGAATGAAATTGAGTTTAAATAATAAAATTTGATATCCCAACCTGAGATCATAAAAGGGAGTTACTCTACCACTAAGTAATCGATTTAAAAAAAAATAGACCACAACAACTTTATGTCAAATCATATTTAAATCTGTTGAGTCCAAGAAGCAAAGAATTATAAGGACCACAATATCTATCAATACATACATTACTTATTTTCATAGTAAATAACTTACAAAACATAAATAGTTGATTTATAGCTAATTCATGTTACTAAACATAAATCAATTTAAATAAAATTTTCACAGAGTTCCATTAATTGATCTCTACAGCCTTATCGATTAGCAAGGTAAATCCATACAGAACCAGCAAATCAAAATTTGTCAATTATGACTAATACAATCGAAAGTACTTAAAAATGATCAAATACCTGCATTTTTGTTTGACCGCAAATCTTTTAACATTATTAGGGCAGAGCATCAAACTTAAAATTCATTTTATTATTGTCTGCCAATAACTATGAAATTAATTACTTATTCCTATGTATAGAGAGATATTGTGGTCAATATAATTCATAGGCTTCTTGGACTCAGCAGATTTAAATGATCGTTTTGAACATAATTTTGCATAAGGTTGTTGTGGTCAATTTTTTTTAAGTTGCTTACTTGGTTGTGAGGTACCCCCTTTTTAGAAGAATGTCTTACCTTTCTGTATCATAAAGTGTTATGGAATCTTTTTTGCTTAAATCAAAATTAGTACCGGTAACAAAATTACTTTATTTTGTTCATTTGTGTTTGACAGTGAACCTTATAAACAGAGTTCGCCAAACCTCTTCGCGTCAGGGGGGGGTGTAACTTTGAAAAATTTTCAAATTCTAAAGGGGTTGTGTAAAACTCATCGGATTTGATAGACAATTTTTTAGGATTTACAAAAAATCATGGGGGTGATCCAGTTTTTCAACTTTCCAGAGGGGTGTACACCCCCGTCTTGGCGAACCCTGCTTATCAAAGCAAATGATAAAAGTTAGTAATATAGTAATTTTGGTATTTTATATGATTAGAGTTTATTTTAAATGTATTGATTGATTAGTTTGAATGGTTTTCATAAATGATAGCCTCTGAAGAAATATAAAGTGCGAAATTATGTTTAATAAATGAATATAATATTTCGCTTTCATAAAGAATTTGAGCAAACCTTTATTTATTAATGCATTATATAATAATAGTGTTTCCTTTTTATAAACCAAAATATACGGATTTTTATGTTATCTTTATTGAGAATTAAGCCTTTTAAGCAAAGAAGAAATTGGCACAAAAAAATCAAAACATTTTAGTATTTAAAGAGACTTTCGCAACATTTACCGTAATAAAAAATTCATATACAGAGTATTTATATTGACCTTATTACAAAATACAAAGGCAAACCCCTACCATGGCATTTATGCGACAAGGAATCAGTTTTTGTATTTTAGGATTTTAGTTATTGTGACTAAAATTTATTTATTTATCTAATATATGAACCATTAGTTTTAAAAATAGCCGCATTTTTTGGCCAAAATACAAACCCATTATTTAAAGCATTAATTAAGTTTCAATATTATTAAGTTTTGGTTTCAAAATACTCTCACGAATAATATTTATTTAGCAATTACTGAGACGTAAAGCAGCCGATGAAGTTAAACGACAACAAGAGATCAAAGAAAAAGAGAGAATGAGAGTGATTGCCGAGAGAACGGGTAAACCTAAATCACATGACGGCAATGAAGGTATTATTAATTAAATCACAAATAACATGATTTAGTTTACATTATTTTATTATTTTCTAAAAGTAAACGTCGGAAAATAGATCTCCTGTTGAGACTTAATATAATTTTTACTTATACTTTAATATCTCTATTAATGATGAGTATAATTTATATTTTTTACATATATCTGT
>JAQGAM010000465.1:0-12729 GCA_034697665.1 Nanhermannia comitalis
TAAATATTAACTTTAAGCTGCTATACGTGAAAGTATATATTTTAAAGTGAGAGTTTTCAAAGAAATAGGTAGTACATTTTACAATAAATATTAGTTAAAATAACTTATATCCTTGTGTGAGTCGTTTTTGAAAAAACTTCAACACTCATTAAGTTTTCATTGCTGTAAATTTAATTAAATTTCGAGATATTTTTAAAAACAAACGTATGTAAACTATACTCTTGGGTAAAAAATTTATATGTCTAAAAATGTAGAACAATAAATCAAATATAGTTCTATCCTAATCCTATTTACAGTTTCCTAATCTCGCATAAACCGCTTTAATACTTTTGAGTCAAAAAAGCGGTATTCATCACAGAATATTAAGTATTGTAAGAAAGAGCCTTTTGGGGAACTAAACGAAATCATGAGACACCTTACGCAAAAGCATTAATATTTAATCTAGCATCAATGATATTAAGTCAATTCATTCTCAGCTAGCTTATTTCTAAAAATTATTTTAACAAGCATCATTGATTTTAAAATTCTATTTTTAAAATGAAAATGGCACATGGGAAAGCTTTCCTGGTAAGTTACATAATAGTATATATATCATCACATTCCTTAATTTGAAAATTTCACTCATGAGAATATGTAGTGTTATATTAAATAACACAGAAAAGAAACATTTTTTATTACAATTCACGCGTCATTTCGTTATCTTTTGAATTGCATTTTTTCCTTCAATAATCATTTTTCTTCTTGTTTTGTTGATTATAAACTTGATTTACATATAATATTATTTATTTTTTTTACTTCTTTTCATTAATACAAAAATACTTATTTTTTAAATTAACTTACTTTCGAAGTATCACAACTTGTACCGCTACGCCTCAGGTCATTTGCGGCTCTTTCATCGGCTATTAGTTTACGTGCGATTAATAAATAGCAAATTGTAATTATAAACAAAGGAATAGCAAATGTGACCACAAAGTTGGTTGTCATGAACTCCTTTGTATTCCAAAAGGATTTATTACTAGTGCACACATACCAAGTAATATTAGCTAATCTCTGGTCTTCACTTTGATTATAAAGTTTTGGTGGTTTGAAAGCAATTGTGACGATATCTTTGGATCCGCAAAAGGCGTATATACTTCCGAAAATCCAAATTAATGTTAAAATTTTGCTACAATTTCTGTTAATAATATTTCTCTGGTTTAGCGGTTTAAATACTACTAAATATCTGAAATTATAAATCAATAATAAATATAAGAATCACAGCATTAAAAATAATTAATAAACGATATTATTCTGTTTTATAAGCGTATAATAAATTTTGCTTTACTTAAACTTATTGTACTTAATATTAGTATAAAATAGAGTTTCTTTAAAAAGATATTTCTTCAGAATATCGCTATTATTGGGCGATTAAATTAATGTTCAAAAAGTTGTATTTTATGACATAAATGCTATTTCAAAAAAATTGCCATATTTAGGGGTTTTCCTATGTCTAGCACCCACCCAAGCCGAAAATCCTGGCTACGGCGCTGCTTAAGACTATTTTTTTTACTGAAATGCATATCAAAATTCTTTAAAAAAAATTAAGCCAATAAAGAATGATTGTTTCACTTGTTTAACAAAATAATAAGCTCAATATAAATTTCAAAATTAAAAAATTTATAATTAATCGAATAACAAATAATTACGGTTACGGTTGTTCAGTAGAGCTAGGGACGTGTACTCGGAAACCCACCCGTCAATCCGGGCACCCGGTTCCATTTCTGAGAGCCGGGTACCCGTAGAATATTTATTTCTTTATTTTGTCCATGAAAATGCTGAACTAACTTAATGTCGAACAATCAAATTCTTTTCTTAATCCTTAGAAATTTTGATAATAAAGTATTTTGTTTAGCATCGAATTTGTTAATGAAATGTAGTTTTTCTAAGTGAAAAATTATCAAATTTTTGTTTTTTCGGGTACCAGACCGGTTCCTGATAACGGGTACTCGGTTCCTGAAATAACCGGAATTCCCCAGTTCTATTGGGGAGCAGCTCAAATACGAGAGGTTTTTAAAAATCAAAGAGGGGATCAATGTATGTTTTTCTGAATATTCAAAATTCCCAAAAATCAAAGGGGGACTAGGCTGTGTATTTTCCGGGATCTGGGTTTAACAAAATCTGGGAAACTCCCTTCAATCTAATAGATCAGGTAACCGCACAAATAAGTTATCTCAAAGTTAAATAAACAACATTAAAATCTCAGTGTTTGCTCAGTGTGTCTAATGTTATAACAAGTGGAAGAAATATTGAATAAAGTTAACTATAGTTAAAAAAAAGTACAAACGAAAGATATGATTTATCAACTTAACAATAAAATGTTACCTTTCGATACTGATAACAGTGAGTGTAAGTGTAATAACAAATACAGAGATGGAGAAAGAAATGGAATCCATTCGTATCAGAAATGAGTTGAAAAGAAAACAATTGGAAGAAGAAATGCAAAGAAAACAAATGGCATTACAAGAAGAATCTCGAATGAGACGGGAATCGCGTGAAGACATCGGAATCACTAATTTTTATGGCAATTCATTAAATGAAACGAAACGTGATTTTAAGTCTTCATTAGTAAAGTGTTATTCAAGTCATGAAACGACTTGTATTACATTTTTAGTCAACGGTATTGAACGCAAAATACAAAGAGGAAAATGCATTTTTCACAACAATTTGCGGCAATCAATAGAATATTTAGGACTCGATTTATTGAGTGGAGAACCAGTTGTTATCATCGAATGGATTTTAAATGTTAATCAATTAAAACAAAATCCTTTACTAGAATTTGAAGCAATTGATTATAAGAAGAGTTTGGATGATATCGTGAATCGTATTTCAAAAATAGAAACTTTTTTCAAAACCAAAATGAAATGTTTAGAGCACTCAAATCTGATCCGTTATTTAGCAATGAAATACTCGATTGAATCTGATTATATAGTTATTGATTTATTACAAGAATATATTAATGGAAATTCTTTATTCAGTTTAGCAAATGTTCTGAGAGGACAACCTTTTGATTTAAGTTTAATCAGATATTATTCAAAGCAAGTGTTGGAAGCTCTCAATTATTTACACAAACAATTCTGTCCTCACGGAGACCTTAAAGAAACGAATCTATATATTGATAGTATTAGTGGTAATATTAAAATGAGTGGATATTATTTAGAAAAACAGATTTACGACCTGTTCTATGATCTGAATGTTAACCAAACGAAACCTTTTTATTCAAATATAATTCACACAAATATTCACAGACTAATGATGAAAGATATCTATAACTTTGGACTTTTAGTCAGTGCTATGAGTAGTGATTGGAATTTTATGAAAGATTCAAAATATCTTCATTCCAACAGTTTATTAAATAAAAATGATTTTGAAGATGATTTCAAGAATTTCTTAGAGAAATGCACTGATATTGAAGAGAACGCCCGTTGGTCTCCAGAAAGACTTCTTCAGCACAAATTCATTTTGTCTCAAAAAACTTGTGCCAATTCATACACTAATAGGAAAGATCAAGAGTTGAAATCGGTTCCCATTTCTAATGGCAAACTGGAACAGATCGAAGAAACAAAAAATAATGAAAGAAATAATGAAACAAAAGTCTTATTGAGTTCTATTGTCTCGTCAGGAATGCATTCTCGACTCGCAAACGAGTTTGAAGTTTTGGATGAACTCGGAAAGGGTTTGTTCATTATTTTGATTTTATTATTAAATTCTTGAAAAAAGTAAAATAAAAACAACACATTTTCAAAAAAAATAATGTTTATAAAGGATTTTATTTTCACTTTAAAGCTCAAAAGTCTAATAAACAAATTTTTTATTTAAATGTCTTAATTATAAAATAATTTACTATTTAATTACTATAAATGACTTTTCAGGTGGATTTGGTTATGTGTATAAAGTAAAGAACATACTCGACGGCAGGTGTTATGCTTTGAAAAAAATAGTAATAAACCCTTCAAATCATTCTCTGTATCAAAAAATTAAGAGAGAAGTTAATCTGCTTTCAAGACTGAATCACGAGAATGTTGTTCGATATTTCTGCTCATGGATTGAAACCGAAGCAAATTCTTCTCAGATTGATGAAGAACTGAGCTCTAGTGGTAAAGCAAGTGATAACTTAACTCAAGTGGCTCTCAAAAAAGAAAGTAACAGCAAAAAGGATAGCAATGAAAACAGTTCCGATTCATTGATTTCTGTTTCATCTTCTATTGAAGACGTGGACTATGAGGCAGAAGAAGATATATTCGGCACTTCTTTCTTGGTTCAATTTCCTCATAAGGTTTCCAATTCTTCAGACGATCAGTACGTGATTTTTGAAGGAAGTGGTTATATGTGTGCAGAAGAGAGCAGAACAAAAGCTTCAAATAATTCTAGTCATAAGAATTCAACAGAAGAAAAACAGGTGAAAGTGCCGGTTCCGCGACAGCACATGTATATTCTGATGGAATTGTGTGAAAAAAGCACTTTAAGAGATGCAATTGATAGCGGACTCCATAATGAGGTGCACAGAAAACGAAGACTTTTCAGAGAAATCGTTGAGGGATTAGTGCATATACACGAACAGGGAATGATTCACAGAGACCTAAAGCCTGGAAATATATTCCTTGACATCAACGATCACGTCAAAATCGGTGACTTTGGGTTAGCAAAGGAGACATATTTTATCAAAGATGAAAGTTTCGTCTCTTCCTCGGTCGAAACTGAACCAAATTCAATCCATGAATCAGATAAGTTTCGGTTAACGGGCAAAATAGGAACTCCTTGTTATGTGGCACCGGAGCTCACTGTTAGTGCGGATATTAATTCAAATAAAATATTTTACACACAAAAAGTCGATATTTATTCATTGGGCATAATATTCTTCGAGATGTCATATCCTTTTCAGACATCAATGGAGAGAACGAAAGTGATAATTGCTTTAAGAAAACCAGAAATATGTTTACCAAATGATATGCACCAACACTTCACAGAAATGGAAATTCAACTTTTAAAAAATTTATTACAACACGACTACTCATTACGTCCTTCATCTTCAGAATTGTTAGCTTCAGATTATTTGCCGGCGCCTGAAATGGAAGAAAAAGAAGAGCAAAATGTGATCAGACGTGTGGTTCAAAATCCAAGAACAAAACTTCACAAATATATGTTAAATCTTTTATTTATGAAAGAAATCTCTGAAATTGAAGACTATGTCTATGATATCGATGAAGAACAGTTGGGAAGTAGTGTTCGAACAAAGAGTGGCTTATTTTCAAGGAAACGGCGAATCTTTCAATACGTTTATTCGACTTTAGAGGCAATAATGCAAAACCATTGCGCAACTTCTCTATCACTGCCAACTCTTATTCCAAAACATTCGACGCGAAAATATGAAGGAAATGATGTGTTTTATGTGATTGATCTGAACGGGTCTATAGTTTCACTGCCACACGACCTAAGAGTGCCATTTGCCAGATATATAGCGCGCCATAAAATCAGTCATTTAAGGAGATATTCAATAGAAAAGGTTTACCGACAAAGACGTGTTCTCGCTTATCATCCGAGAGAGTTATGGGAATGTGCTTTCGATATCGTGACCCCAAAGTATACCAATTCTACTCATGTAATGGCTGACGCAGAAGTGTTGAGTGTTTTGTGTCATGTCATTCAACAGTTCCCAATGTTGCAGACATTCAAACTTGTGCTTAAAGTAAATCACATAAAACTAGTGAAAGCGATACTCGATTATTGTGATATTAATGAAGAACAACACCACAAAGCTATTAAACTTATTGCTGAATGCAATTTAGTTAAGTTGACACAAAATATGTTGAAAGAATCTAACGATAGTTCTTCTGCTAATTCGAGTTTCACATTTAAAACGATTGATCAGCGAAAGAAAATATTGGAAAAATTCGCTGACGAAACGAAAATTAATTTACTTTTGCAATTAATTGATTTAGAACAGGATTCTGTCAAGAAATTACTTTCAAATATTAAGACACATATGAGAAAGAAAGGACTCAAACAACAAAATGCTCTCGAAATGGCTAAAAGAGCATTGAAAGAGTTGGAACTCATTCTCTTAAATGCCGAAAGATTAGGAAATTTCAGTAAATTCTGTATTAAAATATCGCCCGCTTTTGTGATAAGCGGTTCGTCTTCTACTATATATTCAGGAATTATTTTTCAATTGGAGCGAGAAATCAAATATAAAAAGCCAACACAACGACAGCTTTCAAGTGTTATTGCTGTTGGAGGTCGTTATGACGATCTGTTGACAAATTTCGAAGTGATGAGTAAGAAAAATGATAGATTTGTTGAACCCAGAGGTGCAGTCGGTTTAAGTATTGAGTTCGAAAAGATAATGAAATGTGTTTTCGATGAAGAATTCAGAACTAACACTATTTTCGGCGAAAATATCGATGTTGTTGTCTGTTCTCTAATGACTGAGAGCTCTGATACAGTACTCAAAGAGTTATGTTCCGTAACGAAAGAGTTTTGGACTTTTGGTATAAAAGTGTTTTGTTTTCCAGAAGATTTGCCCAAAAATATAGATGTATTGCATGCCTTTTGTAAAGAAAATAGCGTTCGGTTTTCAATTGCTTTGAAAGAAAATTTGGATTCAACTCTTTCTAACTTTCATCAAATGACTGCTAAACTATTTGCTTATGAAAAAGAAAGACATATTGACAAAAAAGTTGGTAATGTTTCAGATGTTGTGGATTATGTCGTACGATCTGTTCTTTCGCTAAAGAATGAAGTCAACAGTGTCTGCACTACTGCTAATACAGAACAGGGAGTTATTGTTCGCAGTGATAGTAATAAAATAATGAACAGTCAATCAAATGATACTAATTATAACACGTCTTCAGCCATCGCTTCCAATATAAAAGTGAGTTTCATTACAGACGAACGATTACAACCGGTACCCAAACGAAGACATGAAAGCAGTATTATATCTCATTTATCGACAGCATTAAGCTTTGTCACCAATAACACAATTATTGAAGTGATTGCAGTCGATCTTCCCTTCAAAGTAATCAAAACAATAGCGGCTGAGATCGAATTCGACACTGAAAATGGGTCGAAAAGTGCATTCGAAAAAAGCAAATTATCGATTTTGGATAAACACTTGCGTTATCGTAAATATATCTCTGAAATAATGGACGAAATCTACACTTATAAAGTCGACAAAAAGTGTGCGATTGTCAGTATAATCAGTATTACTGATAATATGAAGTTCAAAATCTTGATGTAATTTTCAATGCGTTTATAATTAAAGCACTAAATATTCAAATATTTGCGTTGCTCTCAATCTATTGGATTATTGGATATAAATCTATAATTATGTTATCGCTAAATATCAAAGATATTAACACTTGAGCTGAGGGTTATATTTTCTCTACATTGGAACCAATGGTTTGTAATATTGGGTCTTTTTATGTTTAGACTAAATTATAATTATTTTTTGATGTTATATAATATTTATTAAGACATTTATTTTGTAATTCAAATTTAAATCATTCAAAATTAAAAGTTTTCAATTGTAATGTTTATTACCGGTGAAGTACTTCACTATTTCATTATCAATAAAAAGTAATGCTTTTTTCAAAGGTATTAAACATTTCACAAATTCTTTAAGAATACAAGTTTTTGATTCGCTTTAGATAAGAGTTTTGTGTTGAGAAATAAGTTGTCGTTTCAATAATTCTTATTCTCATTTACATTCTTTATAGACCTTTAGCTCTACTGTCGGTTATGAAGTAGAAGGTGTGTTGGGGTTAAGTGTAGGGAGTGTTGCACTTATTAGGCACATAATAAATATAATATTTTTAATAGTAATGAATATAACACTTTATTTAATACAATTAACAAATTTTTTATTATTAAGAGCCGAAGGGAATAGTGTGAGCATTACATAGGACTAATTGGGAACTCATTGAGATCTGTGGGCTTTTATATAGTTAGGGGTAGGGTTAGTCACTGTTAGTTCTCATATAGGTTTAGAATAAGCAGAGGTTAAGTACATAAGGTTTAGTATTAGTTTATGACTTATTCACAGTTTTTAGAACCTTAACTAATTTTTAAGCTCATAATTAATAGTTTATAGTAATGCTATCAAACCGTTATACGACACAACACAGCCACAGAATCTATAACTTTTGGATTTATTTCTATGAATAGCAGCGAAAGTTCTTTATATAGTTTAAAAAAGAATTAGAATTGTATTCTTTAATTTTAAAAGCTTTTTCAATTTTCATAAAAATGCATTAAATTTTTATAACTTATATATATAGTTAAGTTTAAAGGGTTTATAAGTTAGCTGTAAAACCTCATTATTAAGCTTAAGGACGGCATCAAGTATTGCGAGAATTAATTGCACCAAAACATTAATTAAGTGGTATTTCTTTATGAGGTTTAACAGTATGTTCCGAATAAGCCGTTAATAACAACCGTTTTCTATGAAACCTTTGATGCTTTGCGGCAGTGGAAGGCTTTGTATTTGGCTGTAATTCGTTGTCTTTCTTATAACAAATTTGCATAAGTATTGTAGAGAACGAACTTCTGTAAATCGAGACACAGGTCTTGTCAGTCGAACAGGAAATGAAGGTGAGACCGAAGAACGACCTCTTGAATAACAAAAGACTCCTTTATGCGAATTAGCCATCGATTCCTCTATCAGTTGGATTACAGACGAGTGGCCTTCAGATGAAATGTTTGAGTAAAAGCTAAACAAACCGTTCATGTATTCAATGCGTGTGTGAAGTGTTCGCCCATAAGATCGAAAACTAAGACTAAACAAGTAGTGGTCGTCAGAACTGTCCCGGACTAAGAACGCGCCGTCCATTTGGTCCATGAGTTTGTTCTCAGCCTCGGACCGAGTGATTGGTCCCCAATACCAGCCATACGTCACCAGATTCTCGATCTCTTGAGTTAAACTCAATTTCTTGTCATTCATATTATGCTTAATGTCGTCAACACTCTCTTCAAACACTTCTTCATCACTAATGTTATTAATAATTGGTTTTGAGGCAAAAGTCATCGATTCGTTTGTCTTTAAGTCAAGTTTAGGATTAGTTTCAAATATTTGTTCACTTTTCTCATGTTTTTCGACCAAAACATTACTTCTATTCGAGTCTTTGTCTTCATTTGATTTGATTTCAGGACTCTTTTCAACCAATTCTTCACTTTTGAGAACTAAATCTGTTTTACTTTTATTTAAATCTTTTCTAACATTTTGTTTTGAATTCACTTTTTCTTTATTATGATTTCTCTTAAACTTATTCCTAAACGACTGCAACAGTTCTGCCGGAAATGGAATCGATTTATGAGTTGTTTCCGGAGTTGTTGTCATCGAAGCCAACGATTTATTGTTTTGAGACTGAAGTGAATCACAATTGAAATGAATGGCATTTCGATCGCAGTCTTCTTCATATTCTTTGCTTTCTATTAAACCATTGGTTTGTTTTTCTTTCTCTTCAATCGATTTGTTTTTTGACCTTTTATTCAACTTTTGTCTCAATCTTTCAAATGATATCTTTTTCATCATTTCTTTCAAATAAATATTTAATAAATATAAATAAAATTTAATAAAAAATTAAATAAAACTAAAACTAAAGTAAAAACACTATTAATGTAAACAAAAAACTTTAACCAAAATAAACAAAGTGTAAGGCATTCACACAAATAACGTAATGCAAAAAGTGCTGTTCATAACCCCCAACACCTAATATTATGTGACTATTTATTACATTTAGTATTTACCACTTCTTTATGAGTTACATATTTAGTGACAAAATCTGAACATTAAAATTAAGTCTGAGTCACAATTCTCACAACTTCGCAAATTCTGACCTAAAAAGCGTAGGTTTGGTCTAAAGAAACACTATTTGATGCACAGATGTGTAGGTTTTAATTGCTTTACAGTTCCTGTAACTCTGCCTTCACTTTTAGGGTTGAACTCAAATAAAAACTTCTCAAGAATTTGTATTACTTTACTTATTATACAGTATAATACATGACATAATCCAATAAAAAATTGATGCAAACTTTCATTTAATAATTTTTAGGCTAAAGTTAAACAATTTAGAGATAAAAACTGCAAAAACTAATGCATTTGTTAACCCCTTTTCACTCTTGTTTGAGAAGTTATTTATTGTTTAGTCAAATATGTATTGAATCTAAAAATAATTCGAGTTTAAAAACTCTACAAATATATAATAAGTTAAACAATAATACAGTAATTATTTAAATAAAACTCAAATAATAGTAAATCTGATTTATTACATAAGTTATTTGTAGTAAATATGACATTATTTAAAAAGTTTTTAATTTAATAATAAGTATAATCCCTAACAATGAAGTTTTGTATGCATAGAAAAAAGTTAACTTATTTAAGTCAATAAAAAAAGTTTAAATTTGTATTTATAGGGATTCTCATACATTAGAATAACGGACAAATCAATTAAATGATCAAATAATAACAAATTGGTTTAAGGTGTATATGATTGGCACTAAAATGAATAAATGACTCAAATCCTTATCAAAGTTAATGAAAAATGGATCCATTTCTAAAACACAAACGCATCGAAAATCTCTCTACAAATGTATTTTATGCAGATCTCAAACAATCTTTTATCCGATAGAAAGAGTTGCAGAGATATAGATATTCTCCATATACTCATTCAATTATCTGATTAAAGAGAAAACATTAAATCATTTCAAATGAGATCTTATTTTCTCTTTTGGCAGACAAAGTAAAGTGAGTGTAAGCCATACAAAGACACGTCCAAATCAAATAGAAATACTCGGACTCCAAAAATAAATTATTGCAAATTACACAAAAATTATATTACATAATAATGTATTGATAGCTAAACAAAATGAAACTATAATTGAATCATAAATATGATGAATACTGAGCTAAATTAAACTCAAAGTATTGTTAAAATACAGTTTTCGTATATAAATATGGTTTTGATGTCTTCATATGGCTGTATCTCTGCAGCTATTTTATAGAAACACATATGTATTATAGATTTTCAACTGAATCGGACGATGCGCTGGCATTCAAGAAATCTTCCGAAAGATTATTTCTTTAGGGAAGAAGTAGAAGATGTGGAAGAATGTGTTGAACGGGGTTTTGAGAAAACGCTAGTTTTCTTGACTGAGTTTTTGTCGGCTTTAGTTAAGTCAGAGTCGAGAGTAATATCACTAACTATTTCATTATCTATTTTATCTTCTTTAGCATTAGAGGACAACTCAAATTTGGCGCCTAATATACCGACAACTGATTTTGGTCGCTGTTTGAGTGGCGGCGGATTAGATTTAAGTGGAAATGATGATCGACTTGTTTCAGTCAATGAAGTGCTGAGTTCTTCATTGCCAGAGCTGATCGCTTTATGCGGAGACTTCATTATATCCCCAAAAACAGTTGCCCTCAATTTGACGCCTTGTAATTGGGCTATAGATGAAGTTCTAGTATTACTAGAATTGGTGGCATTGGCTTCACAAGCATTTGTTGCAGTGGTTGTGGTCGGTGTGGGCGCTAACGAACGTTTTCCCTGTTTGGCTCTCATCTCAGCCAATAGTTCTGCGTGTTCTGAAGGTAATGGACTCGTGATTCTCTCATTTGGTTCTAAAATATTTGCTATTTCTTCATCGCCCGGAGAGTTATTTCTTGGAATTGGAATTGGTTGCGACGGCTTTTTATTACCCAAATTAGGCGATGATCGCGAACGCGTCACTTCATCAATACGTGCGGAAAACATTGACGTTTGAGTTACACTGGAATTCATAATTGTTTCATCATTTGAGCTCTTTTTTGAATCATCTGCTGTTGACATTGCATTCAATACGAGTCCGATTTGATTTGAGTGATGAGACTTGGCTGCAAACTTTTTAAACAGATTTCTCGGTTGTATTTGTGGTATTTGAGGCTTTTGTACAGTTTCAGTCGGAGTCGATTTTTTGAAGAAATCATCCAATCCTTCGTCTATTTTCTCAACTTTATCGCTATTGTCGTTATTTAGAGAAACGATTTCATCAGTTTTAGCGTTTAATGTGTTTGAGGTATTAGTTGTGACTGTTGTACGCGTTGGAGCACGAGTTTTAGGCTTTTTGGGCCTCGACTTTCCCAAATGCTCTAATTTGTCACTACTTTTTGATGCCAAAAGACTAGAATCAATTGAACTCAAAGCACTCGTAGAGCTGTCAGATTTTTGCAATAAGTCTGGGATGTCATCAGCTGTTAAGCCATCGAGAACTGATTGAGGCCTCAATCGCCTCGCATAAAGACTTTGTCTCTTCTGGTTTTGTTGTTTTGGTGTCGCCTATAAAGCAGGTTATACTTGATATCAGAAAACTTTCATTTCATTAAAATATAGAGAAAGAAAACACACTAAAGAAGTAAAATGTATTTGCATTTGAAGCTAATCGAGAGCAACAAATATAAGCCAATACTCACTAAGTTAAGCCACGCCAACCACTTAATGGCAGCACAAATACACAATATTTATGTTTAATGTGAAGGAAATTAATGTCAGTTAAATTATAATTAAACAAGACTTACAACAGTTGATTCGTCGTCTAAATGTCGTTCAATTGAAAGATTGTCTTCAAGTGATGATTCTCGAGAACTTCCTTCAATCCATGTTCTGCTTCTCAGCACATCAGGCGTTGAACTTCTTTCACTCATACTTTGCTTCTGTTCTT
>JAQGAM010000466.1:0-12714 GCA_034697665.1 Nanhermannia comitalis
CTCTCTCTGTCTGTCTGTCTCTCTCTCTCTCTCTCTCTCCACTCACTCACTCTTTCACTTTGAACACAATTTCCCGTTCATAGTAATAGTGACTGTTGAGCTCAAATGCATAGTCTGTGAGTTTTGAAATATTTAGAAAAAGGGAGAACAAGAGAGTTACCCCTTAACAATATGTGTAACACTTGCTCTTTTCTGCCTTAAAGCTACGGTCATTCGAGAAGTGAACCACGGACTCAATGTGTGGCTTTGTAGTTATCATTTGGCTGAATGTTTTGAGTAAAATGCCATTTACTAAGAAAAATGGTCACCCCTTTTGAGGAAATGAATGTGAGTCTGACCTAAAGTTGTGTTATATTTTACGAATATTTAGTTTGTTGGCCAACTCTTGAATATATTTGAACATTTAAAATAAATAATAAGTATTTTTGCTTAAATTGACCTCAATATTAAATTTTATTTTACAAAATAATAAATTAATGTTTAAATATTACGTACAGTACCTGTATATGCATTAGTTTGAGAAAACTTTAGTGAGTTTGGTCTAAACCCATAATGCATTCAACACTACTATAGCTTAAATTTAATATTAATATTGTTTAATGTAATGCTTTAATAGAATGTGTAAATATGTTATAAAAGAAAGCAACTTATAGTAATCTCATAAAAATGTAATAATCGTAAGCCTTTGCTATGATGCAAAAGGAACTGAACCCTTATTTGCTTTAGATTCTGCTTTTAGGAAAAGATGGCGAAGAATTCAATCCTTGAGTCTCTAATACTTTATTCAATATTAACAAAACCAACAAAACCACTAAAGTTTGCGGTAAATATATTCTTGTTTTGAAAGATGAATATTTCAATTTGAAAATAGTTCACAAGTTGTAAGATTAGCATAAATATAAAATATTTAAATACCGTTAATATGTGAAAAGTTATGCAAAGTGAAACCAAAACAAATCAAAATCATGTAAGAGTTAGCAACATAATTAAAACAAACTCATATTCAAATTGATTTACTGGCAGTTTATAAATAAGATTCACATTTATTTATTAAATGCAAAAAAATTTTGATTAATCTTTTAAATATTTTTGTTCAATTCGATTAAAAAATAAAGTAACTTTACAATAAAGGTTAAGTTTAAAGTTATATTTTCATAATACGTGATTTCATAGGTTTAATAAATAATTGGATAAAAATTATAAACGGTTTCATTAATTATCAATAAATCATTTTTTAGTATTAATTAAAAGGCGTTAATAATTATGCTAATAATAAATTATTGAAAAATTATAAGAAAAAATAATTTGAAGAAAAACTAAAATACCCTTACTTCAAAACATAGTTATATTGGCGATCTGTACCGTTACAGCAGCTGTCATATGAAATTTATCTTAAAATAAGTCAAATTAAATAAATTTATTTAATACAAAAAAAATAGTAAAAAGATTAATGAAAAATCAACTGTTTTCAATTTAATAAAGTTAATATTACAATAAGTAGCTTATGATTTGACATAAACCATAAAATCAAGCGTAGAATACTTTTAATTTAACCTATAGTAATAGATTGTATTAATAAAACTTAACAAAGCATATTAGAGAACACAATTTACAACAGTGTGGTCACACTTCAGCACTAGAATCTTTTACTTATAATAATTTCTGTTTTAGAAAATTTAGTCGATATAACTATCGATTTTTTAAAAATAGTGTTCATTTTATAATTAAGATTCAAATATATTATCAGTTTTATATATGATAAATATGCAAAAATCAATTTCAAAATAATCAAATATTTGAAAATCTCTTTAACAAAACTAAAACTATTTGAAAGGGAAACATAAATTTGTAGTAAAAATTTGCAATCATTTCTCATGAATTCTAAGTAAACATTTTCTAATAAGGGATGAAATATAATACATTTATGAGTTACCGCTGGGATACTTTAGTGGGAGTAAAAAAAATCATTTATCATTGTAGTTGATATGGATTATATAAAAACATTGACACTCAACTACTACTATAACATAAATTATTTTGAGACGAAATAGACCTGCCATTGATTTAAACCATTATATAGAAATAGTTTTAAATGCGCAAAAAAGATGAAACTCTCAGAAAAATCTGATACTACTTTTATAGAGTAAGAGCTGATTAAAAAGTGAGATCGATTTGCAGACAAAATGATGGATGACGTGAACAACAAAAATATGGCGCATTCGAAGAGGAGGAGAGGATAAATGCTATAACGGCTCTCTATAGATATAATTACATACAACTGACTTCTACTGACCATAAAAACTGACTCAGGTCTCAGATTTCAACATATCTTTAACTTTAATGATGTATTAATTTCTCTTATAATAAAAAACTGAAATATTTGACATTTGTTTGCTGTTCAAAAGCATCACCAGAATAATATATTTATTAGTGCTATTGAAAGGGGAATCAGCGACTGTGTCCCTCCACTTATATTATTGTCCAGTACTGACTGTATTCTATAAATATATTGTTCTTATGCGTCCTCTCGTAATATCTGAGAACTGTCCAAAATATTCACTAACAAAGTGCAGCTGCTTTTGCTAAAATGCAATACAGAACAAATTGTTAAGTTGCGAAATAATATTATGTACGATATGTTATACCAAGTATTGCCCTTTCAGGCCAAATGAACGGCGAATCTAATAAACGCGTGTGCTTTGCACGCGTTTACTTCTGACATGTCTTTCATTTATAATGGATTGAAATAGTGGACTGCATGCAAGCTGCCATTTAATATAGCTTCAGCCAAAACCCCTCTACTTCAAAGTCCATACATGTATTTGCGTCCATTCGATATATAACTGTAGTTCAGTTATTTAGAATGGGTTTAGTCTGGGTCTCCCCTTTCACCCCCAGACCTTTTGCACAACCAGTCCTTATCGTTCCTTTTTTGTAACAAACGGTACTTTTAGCTCACAAACAACAATAATACGGCCACCGTTTCAATACTGTCTGATAACAACACATATGTATGAATGGATGGCCAGCAGGACATTATTTTTAAAATGTTCCAAATGTTAGAATTGTTATTCTCTCTGGAAATGAGACTTGTTAGCAATCATACAGTGTATATGTAAATAACTAGAGATATAACCAACGTTTTCACTCTGATAGCTGTACAGCTTTTTTCTCTAATAAACACAATTCGACAAATAGTAGAAAGATACAATACTTCAGGCAATACTTTTGTGTTATGAGTTCTTTTTTACGATAAAAATAGATTGCATTGCAAATGATGTGTTGCGAACGAGATTACGGATGCGTATCGCCCATATATATTCCCCATCACTAACTATGTATTGGTAGTGTTGAAAGCAAGAAATAACGGGTATAACAGTTATAACCATTTAAAAAAACTCATCGCAGAAAACACTTTTGTTACTCATTTTCAAATAGAGAAATAGTTATTACTGTTAGTTTAGAATCTGTTTCTAAATTGCAATTCAAATATACGTCATTCTCATGGATGACTCCGAAATTTTTGTATTTCAAACACTTTGCACTCAGTGAAAAGTTATAAATTAGATATTTGTAGGTTTCCCACTAGTTATAATATCTTAGGTAGGCTGCACTCAAATCATATATTATAATTTTAAAGTTTGACAAGCTACCTTATTAAGACATTTCTGGTCAACATTTCTGGCATTCAATTCGGTTGCCAGACGTCCAGGTTTTGCACTCTCCGTCCAGACAGAATTTTTAAATAAAACCGGAAATTAAGGAGAAGTCCAGGTTTCAGTCAAAGTGTATAATTGTTTGAAGCTTTAAAACTGCAAATAAAACTAAAAATTGAGCATGGTGTCCAGGAAAGGGTTTATCAAGATCTGGCAACAGAAATATTCAATCATTTTTTAATTACTTTATATGTATTGTTCAGAATTTATCCTAACCCTAATATTTGAGAGTAAATTACCTGTATCTATTGATAAACAGTTTGACAGTGGAAATAAGTCAAAAGCTCCGTTCCAACAAGTGAAATACTGTATATTTTTTAAAATTTATTAATGTTTTGGAATCTAAAATCCACAAAACCCTTTTGAGTAATTCGTAAGAAAAACTGTATACCTCTGAAGTCTAAAATAATTTTTTGGCCTTAAGTTTTATTGTTATAAAACTGTTTAAGTTTATGAATAATCTAAAGCTTAGTTTGCATTCTCAAGCTTTGAAAAACATTGGGGGTATTTTTGAAAAATTGTCAAAATATATGTAGAATTAATACACTATTATATTAATTAAAGTTAATGAAGTTTAAATAATATAATTTCTAAACGATATTGACCACAAATATTTTGAATATTAAGAGAAAATTACTAAAATTATAATTTGTTCGTATTACAATTTTATTTTACTATAATTGCATCGGAAGTTATAGAATAGACATTTTGTATAAATCCTTTTTCTAATTCACTGAATAAGAATTCTTAAATGATATTTGTTCTCATTCACAAGAATTCACAGATAACCTCTTCAAGTAATGACAGAATCTATGCCATGATAGCTCACAAATATAGATCATTCTTTCTTTTTAATACTTTGAAAGTTCTTTTTCATGAGATATGAGATACAGTGTATATTGTCTTAAGAGAACTTATTTGAATAACTGAATATTGAATTCACAACATTGTTCACTCGAATTTTGCGTTTGTATTAATTTTATAATTGAATGCTATTTATGGCTATTTTTGTTAAATTTATGAATCAATCATTTTAATTAAAAATTAAATCAAAGTATGACTTTAAATGAAAATTAAATACCCTGGAAATACATCATAATTAATAAAAATAGACTTTTTAGGATTTGAGTTTGAGTGAAAAAACGATAATTTATTGAATGAAATCTTTTAGTTAATTAAAAGCTAAGTTTCCATTCTTTTAAAAGCTAACTCATACCCAACTTGTAATCTATAAGAATGTCTAATTAATGTTGGAATAATCATCATAAATGATTCTTGTTATAAGACGACAAGTGACACATCGACTAAATTCAGTGCACATGGTGTCCATTTCATTCAATGTTAGAAAAACTCATTTTGTGAGACTGACTGACTATTCTCTATTGATTTTCTTTCCCAAATAATGTTAAGAGAAAAAATAGTAGAAAAGAAAAAGCTACAGAGTAGTGCTCTCTAATACGCTTTGAGTTGATTTTTTCGATCGTAAAAGGGAAATAGTGAGCAAAAAAACTACTGTCCAACTACTGGAGGAAAGAAATGGCGATAAAACAGATAAATAATGGCAAAAATAAATATGAATCGCACTGTTTTGACAATTCATTAATTAGGGGTAACAAAAAAGAAAGCGAATGTACTGTTAAATCACAGCAGACTTAATGAATAGGAAAGTTAGTTATGAGAATAGTAGCAAAACCAGAAAAATATGAGACTTCTCATTAGTAACTTTTTCTTGTCGACATTTATTACACAACTATGAAGTTAATATGGATATATCATGTGGGCGTTTCATTTCTATCAATTCCATTCCTTCTTAACTATTCATGCATTGAACCGAATCGTTGGCTACATATAGAAAATAAGTGAAATGGTATACATTTGGATGGATTGGCTTTTATTTAGTGAATAGAGAAAAGAAAAAATACATGAAATAATAAAAAGCAAGGCATCATTTTTGATTTATGTACTTCGCCAGCCCTTAGCCCGAGATAATATTTGGCACTAACACTACCGGCGGCATAAACTACCGTCAAAGTCATGGGTAGCTGTATTGCTATTTAAGTGCACATTATATACATAACAGTAGAACCATATTAAAAGTAGATGACAACATGAAATATACTTCGCATTTATCTTTAGCTTTTTTATTATATACTGTTCTCTTACTATCATTTTTCACATCAACAACTTAATCATAATATGATTAAAATCAACATTAGGTAATTCTGACCAACGCATACTATTTGCTCAACATTTTGCTCTTGACTAACAATTACATGAATCAAACAGTGACTAATAATCCTGTTTTCACTTATCTCACTAAATGTCATAAATCCTCTTTTGTAATAAAAAGGTGGAAAATTTCATTTTTAAGATGTAGTTCTCAATCAAAAAGTTTTCCATCAGTTTCTATTGAGAGTGCTTGTAATTAATACCAAAATACAAGTAAATTCTGATATTTTAATTTATAAATGCAGCACAAAATAAGAGTGACTCACTATCGATCACTTTTTCGATCTTATTATTGCGTGCGCTTTCATTGGACAATCAAAATCAAAGCGGTATTATTATTGCCATCAGACCATCCTCTTACTGATCGACGATATCAATAATGTATTTTATTTAATCAAAAATTAATGTCGTACTTATACAGAATATACTTTGAAAATATCTCGTTTAAACCTATAAATTCCATTTTTTATAAGCTACAAGATATCAAATTCAAGCCAATAAAAGAAAATATTTTCAGGAATAAAAGACTCAAAATGATAATTAAATTAATGTTTAATATTATTAACAAAAACATTTTAAGAAAAGGAAATCTATAATTCTGAGAATTAAAACATCTTTTCAATAACACTATTTGTTATCGTTTCAAATAATAAAGGAGTTAGAGTAGAGTATAAAAGTTAGCCATAAAATTAAAGTTACGTGCAACTAATTTATATTTGTAGTTATTTATTAGATCTTAAATTAAAGCGAACGACCCACTAATTTGTTAATCTTTAGTAAAGTCAAAAGTTAATCACAATAAAAGATATTTACAACTTTTATAATCAGTTGAGACCAGTTTAAAAGATCACTAAAAAAGAGTTGTACCCTTTTTTTTGTTGAAGTCGGTCCTTTACTATCATTTTATTTTTGTTAAATTAGACCATTGAAAAACTTTAATTATACATTATTTTAATTTCTAAATTTGACAATTCTCTAACTGCGATTAGAGACTTATATTTTATGATTTTATTCTAATCTTCATATAAAACTTAAGAATTGAATAAAAGTCGACTGAAGTTCGTTCGATAAAATTAAAGATGATTTTCAAATTCACATCTTAAGTATTACTGCAATAATTGTTTCAATTATATCGAATATTGAATTTATTATTATTATTAAAATCCAAAATTAAGCTTAACTTTAATAAGAATTAAAAGATAAAGCAGAAAACAAAGAGAATTCTTAACTGATTTTCTAATTTCTAAATAGACTTATTATCTTTCATAAAGTGCACAACGATTGATGCACTCATTCGTAAATCTGATTGCTATAAATCGTCAGAATTACAAATTAACTGTATATTTAAGAGAAAAAACTAATTATTTTTCCCTCAAACGATGCAAAGCTTTAAAATTCTGATTTTAGCCGGAGCTTCAAAAGGATAATTATGAAGTAATCAACATTTTAAGAGATAGTTTGTATTATATAATGACATCTTATGTGATTCATTGGGTTTAATTCGCAGTCGTTTTTAATTTGCATTTTCCAGGATATGGGATAACATAACATCAATTTTAAATAATCACAGTTAAATATAGTTTTTTGTTAAAATAATGGCTAATTTATTCTTTTAAGGCCTAAAGTTTACTTAACAAGTTCAACAACTATTACTTACTTTTGTTTAGTGTAACATTTTCCTCATTTTCCTCATTTTTTGAGCCGTTTTTCGAATTGAATTTCCAGGAATTGGGAAAATCGAGTCTTGAGTACCAAAAAGAAAGCGATAAAACACTAAGAGATCATTGTCAAAGAAGAAAAGCTTGTAATCAAACTTACAATTAACTTATAGAAGAGCAACAGGTACAGAATGATTAAAGTCACAGTTTGTTACATAGCCTTATTTTATTATAGAAAAAGGTCATAGAATATAAAAGATGCCTTTTGGCAAAGCATAAAAATCAGCGGGAATTTGAACTCTGATTTCTTGAACAGAATTTGAAGTCCTAAATAGCTAAGACTTACTGACACGCGACACGCCTTCTACAGATTTTATTATTATTCTCTTTTTTGCATTATTCAAAAAACCGCTTTTAAGCTATTCTCTGTCAAAACGTGAAAATGCCTTAGTTTTCGTCAAGTCCAGTCCTAAAGCATGAAACACTCCGACCAAAAGAGCCCTCTACTCATGTTGACCCCCAAAAAATTTCGGGTCCACTTAAATACTTTTGATAATATAAAAATACGTGAATCTATAAGTGAAAAACATATGCGGGAGTGAAATGAAAACTATAAGTTACTACTATTCAAGTATAACGTTGTTTACAATTCGTGTGTCAGGCCTTCCCTATATTATACTCATTTTACTCCTACACAAGCAAAACAATCTGCGCGTATACTTGTATAATACGTCAATTCAAACTTTGGCAGAACTAGTGATGGGTTTCAATTGTTATATCCCTTAATAAATCATTTTTCGATATTTTTCTCGAGTTTAAGTTCTCTTTCTTAACTTGAGTGACACTATTATATCATTGATGAGACAGAAATATAATAAACTAAATGTATATAAGTTAGTATTTGGTAAGCACTGTATTTAATTTAATGGATAAACTATTTTGAAGTATAACTTTTATCGATAAAGTGCTATCAAATGTATTATATTTGTAAAAAAGATCATAATTATTGACAATATTTAATTTATATTGAAAGAGTTAACAACTTGTCGATCAAATAAAATATTTGTAATAAATCTAATAAGCTGAGAGTTAAATTCAATTATAATAATTATGTAGAGAATAATAATAATAAATGAGATACAAGTGAATAAGTATTTGCTTTTGAATAAACAACACAATACTTGTTTACCCGTCAATTTTGGCCTAAAAGTTGGTCTCATTTTGTGTCACTCCCTCACTCTCTCCCACTAAGATCTATAGTATAGAAGTTTCAAAAAACGACGTCAAGCAAAACCCCATACCATCTGCTTAGTTGTGCTCTAATTTGTAGACACATATAAATATACGTATATAAAGACACACATAGAATGACATGAAATTTTTGTGATTTACCGTTACGATGGCATCGCTGGCAGAGCCGGTGATCGTTCAACAAAACGTCGTCAGCAATGATGAGGACAACTGATTGTGGAGACCCAACCCTTCCTGTATTTGACTGTTCCACACAATCGACATTTTATGCATAGAATCAATGTTCTTGTACTCTACCAATACTTATGACTTATTAGATCTGTTGGTCTACAAACAAGTTCCTGTCTCTGTCTATATTATGGCTGATGCTTTTGACAGTTCTAATGAAATAAATAATTGTTTCTATTAAAGTGCCAAAGAAGCCAAGCTTACAAATAAATATGAGACTAAATATATTATAATCTGTTTGTTTCAGATTTTACACAAATTAAATGTATGAATGGATAGTAAATAGAGTGAAAATAAGTAATAATCAAGAAAATGAAGACAACGTAATGGAGCTTACAATTGGGTGGCAGTGAAAGTAAGTCTGAAGCAAATATACATATACTGGTTGTCACAGATAAGATGGATTGTCCAAAAAGAGCTTTCATTTTGCTGTACGGATAAAGAAGTCAAAATCATTGAATACAAGTCAACTTTTTCACAATAAAATAGCCGACCATTTAAGCTCATGTGTATTAACGCAGAGGTTAGAAGTCACTAAATAACTGGTGTCCTTCGCTTGTGTCGTAAGTTTTTGCTTTTCTTTAGTAATTTTAAGCCCATATAAAATCCATTCGTTTTTACCATAAACTTGAAAATGATATACTTCTTAAGCTCTTTATAAGAGTTTTTATTTTGAGAATTTATATTTTTGTCTCTTAAAGAGATTACCCTTTTTTACGAGTATAGCATTTAACTGAATAACTTTCCTTTTTGTTCACTGTACTTATACTATAGCCACCCAAGAAGTATACAACAGTATGGAATTACACAATCCAGCAATTAATCAGACATTCTGATCCCTCCCTAAAAGAATCAGTGAAATTGTTAAATATATACAGTTATTGTTAAAGTGCAATATTGTGGTAGAAAAGAAAATATCCTACAAAAGGGAAGCAAACACTAGAATATTCATCTTTAAAGTTGATACTTATTTGCATTTGCAGCAAATGCTTACATACAAAAAGAAGAAGTATTGTTACACTAGAATTGTAAATGTATTTCCTTAGTGTGTAGTGTAGGACGCCTTTCAATCACTTCCTTTGCACTTGACTTACCAAAGCTATTATCAGTTGTCTTACAAGTCAGTTATCTTAAGTTTGAGTCTAGCAATGCATAGCAAAACAACTTAAAAATAAAGTATCCGAAGAAAGAACTGCTCCACAGAATCACTATTGAGGAAAAAGAAGTAAGAGATGCATAAAGTTATGCAAGAAATGTGGAAATAAATATAACAATACTTAAAGTCACTGAATATACCATTGAAAATGTAAGCTTTTCACGTATTTGTTTACAGTTAACTCATTCTACTGTAATTCTAATAATAGAACACTAAACCGAATCTATGAAATGGAAACTCAATTAATAGTAATCATTATAAACTAATGAAACATAATTTTATGTATATTATGCACTGTATAGATTCGATTTGAAATGATATAAAACTAGAAAAACTAATTTTCGAAAATCTCAATAAAGACTACACTCACTGGTTTAGAATTAAAACGTGATATCAGTAAGTTTTTTAAAAGGTCTGATTGGGCGAAAAGTTACGCAATTTAGCAAATGAAAGCCCAAAGTAGCAAATAATATATATAGAGTGTATAGTGTTTTCTTTCATCAAATCTCTATGGCCTCATCCCCTCCACACACATACACACAATATTCAAATGGGAGATGAATATCATATACACGCACTCTAATAGCATAGTATATAAAACATTCACAAAAGAAATAATCACAAGTTTTTCTTTACTTTTGTAAAGCTTTTTTTGTATTGTTGTAAAATTCAGCGCTTATTTTGATGCAAAACTCAATTCTCTTGTAAAAACTTGAGCTAAATCTCTAACGATAATATAGAAAGTGGTCATAATTTTACAACTAAATTGAGAACTTCTATACCATTTAAGAGATGAATACTATCGCAAAATAGTAAATAGAGAGCATTTGGTCAAAGAATTTCATCCCAATTGTATAGAACTCCTACGCGAGATAAGGTCAGCGACTAATCTTACTTAAAAATATGTTAAATCACTATAAGATAGCATAAAGTGATATTATGTGAAAGTTCTATTGAAAATAATATACACATTTATTTACAATTAACGATAGGTTTCAGAGTGTTGTTTTGCAAATTCAAGTAAAGTGCAGAATAACATGAATTTAACGGGAAATCTCACTCAAAAATATCTTTCTGTTTCTGTTTATTCCTTTCAATATATTTTTTTCTATATTACATTCACTCCACTCTTCCCTAACTTTATCCCAAGTGTTGTCATAGAAACGCGAGAGAGATATTGATTTACAACGATTTATAACAGCATCAAAAATAAGAATAAATTTTGTCATAAAAATATTAAATCAGCAAATATGTCATGAGTTTAGATATATATTTCACTTAATTCACGAATCACTAGAAAAGCTGACTTTCTATTATTTTTTTTTATTACGAACAAATACTGTATAACTGAAGAAAAATATGAAAGAACCAGAACTATAGTGCATTGGATTCAAATAATTTTATTGATTAGTACTGTACAGGGTATGTGTTCTGTCTAAAAATTATTTTCAATAAGGTATTCATTGAGCACAACTTGAAAATAGATCCAAAATTCAAATTGACTTTTGATAATTAACAGAATAATTAATTAAACTTTTAAAAGACATTTAATTATAAACACTTAATTGACTCAAGTTATCAAATAATAAAAATAAATTAAATTTTAGAGAAGTCGATGCAGTAAAAGAGAATTAAATTGTTAAATTAATTCAGAATTAATTTAATGGTTAAAATGTGAGCCAAGGCTATTGAGCAACTGAAGGTTTTTCTGGATTTTATAAAACTTCTAATCTAATAAATGGTTGATTTGATAATACTGTACTAACAGTCAAGAATACCATAAATTGTGTTAATTTTGTAGAAACATTAACTTAAAATAGAAATTCTACACTAAGTTCTGCGCATTAAAGTAATCATCAAATTATTTTTTAATTACATTGAGTGGAGTGTAATTCAACTCACACTGTATTTAAGCCAATTCTCAAATGAATCAGTAATTTAAATGTTGGCAAAATCACGCGATTATTTATTTTTTCATTGAAGTCATTTATTAGACTATAAGGCGATCTAAAAGTTCCCTTAACTTATTGAAAGAGACTTTATTGAATCGAAACCTAGAGTTGCATTATTTTGAGGTCAAGTGTTCCAAAGTTTCACGAATTCTAAGTAGAGCTACAAATTTTGAAAAATTTCAATTCCCGTCCCGCAAGAGTCCAGTCCCAATCCCGTCCCGCAAATTCCCGCAGACAAAATTCTATCCAATAATTCAATATATTTTAATTAAATTAAATAAAAAGCACACATTCTTTTGTTTACTTACATAAGTCATAATTAAATCTAATAAACAATAACTTATCGACTTTATTCAAAAACGATTCACTATTACTTACTTAATACTTATATAAAAGCATGTTTTACAGTTTTATTCAATGTCAATGTGAGAGTATTTTTTCGGTGAGGGAGTTGCGGAAAACGCATTTTCTATGCGGGAGTCCCGTCCCGTCCCGCACTTAAAATTTTTAATTCCACTCCCATT
>JAQGAM010000467.1:0-12713 GCA_034697665.1 Nanhermannia comitalis
CAGTTTCTTAGCCCGTCCGAGCAAATCAAATCCGGGAGACTTCACACTATCCGTCAGACGTAATGGTCAGGTCACTCACATCAAGATTCAAAACACTGGTGATTATTATGACTTATACGGAGGCGAAAAGTTTGCGACTTTGGCTGAATTGGTTCAATACTATATGGAAAATGGGGGACAACTCAAAGAGAAAAATGGAGAAGTGATTGAACTCAAGTTTCCGCTCAACTCATGTGATCCCACGTCTGAGCGCTGGTTTCACGGACCGCTCTCTGGCAAAGAAGCCGAAAAGTTAGTGATAGTTAAGGGAAAAAATGGTAGTTTTCTGGTTAGAGAGAGTCGGAGTAAACCTGGAGATTATGTGCTGACTGTCAGAACTGATGATAAGGTGACACATGTTATGATTCGATTTCAAGACAGCAAGTATGATGTGGGCGGAGGTGACAAGTTTGACAGTTTGAGTGAACTCGTAGAACATTATAAGAAGAACCCTATGGTTGAAACCACCGGAACTGTTGTGCACCTCAAGAACCCATTCAACGCCACGCGAATTACGGCCTCAACTATTGAAAATAGAGTAAAAGTTCTGTCCAAAGAAAATGTGCAAAACAGTGGTAAAGCTGGTTTTTGGGAAGAATTTGAGGTTTGGCTCTCTTTTAATGCATTTAAAACATATCAAATATATTAAATATTTTTGTTTTCTTTCTTTTTTTCAATATATTTGTAAAGTATTTACAACAACAGGAATGCAAACATTTATATTCCCGAAAAGAAGGACAAAAACCTGAGAACAGAGCGAAGAATAGATATAAAAACATTCTTCCGTGTATGTAATCACTGATATTCACTAAAAATGTTTTTAATGGACTCTTTAATCATTAATTAGTTGATTACACGAGAGTTCTTCTTAAAGAAGTGGATAATACCGTTGGAGCCGATTATATAAACGCCAATATAATTACAGTATGTGTTCAGTTATTATAGATTTAAAGTTTGATTAACCGATAATACAATAATACAATAATTGGTATTAATAAATAGATCGACGACGAGAACAAATAGCCCTGACAGTGCAAAAAAGACCTATATTGCGACTCAGGGCCCACTCACAAACACGACAAATGACTTTTGGTGGATGGTATGGCAGGAAAATTGTGCCGTTATTGTGATGACCACTAAGGAAATAGAAAGAGCCAAAAATAAATGCGTTCGTTATTGGCCTGATAGGGGACAGACTAAAGAAGTGGGAAAAATCACGATTAAGACTGTTTTGGAGAAACCGACTATTGATTATACGTTAAGAGAGTTTTGTGTATCAAAAGAAGGGAACCCAAAGTCACGTACTATATATCACTATCACTTCACCGCATGGCCAGATCATGGCGTCCCATCAGATCCTGGATGTGTTCTTAACTTTCTTCATGAGGTCAATAAAAAACAAGAAGCTATTGAAGGCGCGGGACCTGTCATTGTTCACTGCAGGTTAGGTTTGCTCTAATTATTAGTATTGTTCTCATTTACTGGTAATTATAGTGATGATTAATACGAACTGATATGCATTTATAATTGATTCAGTGCTGGAATCGGTAGAACGGGTACATTCATAGTAATCGACCAAATAATAGATCAAATCAAACGTCACGGACTCGAGTGTGAGATAGATATTCAACGATCGATTCAAATGGTGCGCTCACAGCGTTCAGGTATGGTTCAGACGGAGGCGCAGTACAAGTTTGTATATCTCGCTGTTCAGCACTATATCGAAACAACACAACAGCGTATTCTCGCAGAACAGGTTTGTTTAATAGAAATGTTGTGTAACATAAGCGTATTATGTATTCTCTAATTCTCTTTTTATTGAAATGACAGAAAAGTTTGCAGGCGGGTCGAGAATACACTAACATTAAATACACGAGTGAAGCTGCGGGTGGTTGTGATACCAATAAATACCAGACACAGACACCAACATCACGTCCCACGTCAGTTGTCAATAATAATTCTATAGTCAGCGGTTCGCCCGCATCTCAATCCGTTCAAAACGCTCCGTCGACTTCATCTCCAAAAGTCCAAGAAATAGCTCCACAACTCGTCGCCAGGAATAACGGCGAACAGAATCAAGTGCGACCTCCAATACCGCCGCGTATTAATAATTTAAACAATAATTTAATAGTGTGTCCGACAGCCTTTCAAATGGAAGTGGACGGACAGGCCTATGAAAACATACATTTAAATAACAAAAGTTCAAACAACAACAATAGCCCCAAATCTAATCCTATTTCTGTATCGCTCGGAAGAAAGTGAAATAATAATTATTCTATATTTTAATACTTAAAACTCTGCAAAGGCTTTAACTAAAATGCGGACATACAGTAATACTATAATAAACACTTTTTTAAGTCACCAAAACTTGTGTGACTATTGTCTATAGTTTGCTTCTGTTATTATTTTATTTAAAATAACTTTTAATTTGACGTTAATATTGACTTTTGTTTGTTTTTCAATCAAATTATTTGTAAATTAATTTCATTTACTTTAACTGCAATTGTGTCCGAAAATTTGATTTAAATATATGTATACATATAGAGTATAATGAATTATAGGGACAAAAAATGAATTTATTATTAAAACTAACTGTGATATACATTATTTGTACTGACAGTAACATTGAGATTAAACAACATGTGCTGTGCGAGTGATGACCAACATATACCACATATACACATTATATATATATATATATATTATGATACAGTATATAAAGTTTACACCACATTCTGGTCTATTAAAGTTGTGAGAAATTCACTCAATTTAATCAAAACTTTATTTAAAAACTTTGACTTTGAGTTAAAATTGTTTTCAGTTCATTCATAAGAAGTATTGAGAAGTTGTGTCCGTTCGTAAGTAATATTGAGAAAAAGTAGTAGAGAGTAGTGTTCGGCGAACAGTTCTATTAGTTAGTGATAAGAGGAGAGCAGTAGTGAAGAGAGAGCCCTATGTAGAGTCCTATGTAAGCTCTATGTAGAGCCTGAGTAGAGCCGCGCCCAAGACTGTTGATGGAGTTTTGCATGTTATGTCACACAAATTAGTGCAGTCCTAGTCCTACACTATTTTTAGTATAATTACTATTTTAAAGATTCGAACTCGATATGAATGAATTGATATAAGTTATGATCGATTGTTCACACTTGTCACAAATCAGCTGAAAGACGATTATTATTTGATCTCCACTTTATTGGCTTTCGGCTCACATCACATACAGGTATTTTATATTGTATTGTATATCATATATGTTTTACGAATATTACGATATATGCCAACATTCAAAATGATCGCTTAAAAATCATTTCAGTGCATCCACTATTTCAGTTGCCACTTATTTCTTTCTTTTTTTGGGCTCTATTCTATTCTATTTAAATATTTAATCAATTCAAGTCTTGACGAAGGTTTGGGTTAAACAATGCTTATATACAGAGCAGACAGACATCACTTACACCACAAAACATGTCGGCTCTAACATAGGGAATCCCAAAACCGGTCCTTTTTTTGATTTTTTGCACCAGAAGTGCACTCTAATTAAGCGTATCTTTAATTAATTATATATAAAGGCTAGGGTTGGGCAGGTCAGACATTTCCTATATTAAAATAATTTTTTGAGAATATATTTTATTATATTTAAAACATTTATTTGCACTCAATAGACAATCGAAGTCGACTCTAATTTGACATTTTTCTTATGAGTTGTCGAACATTAATATACGGGTCAGATCTGATCCACAAATTAATTTTTAAACCAATTTTTATTATTTAGAAAATTAATTTCTCAACTTTGCTATTGAGAGGACGTGTTCTTGAGTCAGACTTTGACTAATTGTCTGTTTCACACACTTTTGAGTCGGACCTCATTAGGAGCTTAAGATTGATATCAAATTTAGAGCACATGTTATGTTATGTTTATTATCATAATTGACTTGAGTTTTGCTAAACATAACTATAACTCATTTCCATTAATACTCAAACATTATTTAAGTCAAAATAGTATTGACTTTAAAGTTAGAGCTTTTAATTTGTATTTTCCTGTGTTTTCCTGTATTTAAAATATTTTAGTTAATAATGAGATATTAATAAGTCTAAAGTGTGATGAGGTCTTTCGTTTGGGCTCTGGCAGATCTGAATCACCACCTGTTGTGATCCATTATTTGATTTAAAAATAAAACACAAACTAATGTTAATATCAATATGTGTTTGAATGCATAAAAACATTGAAATATATAGTAAAAGGTTTTAAAGTATGAATCACTTATATCTATAACTTATAGCTTTAAAGTAATTTAAATTAACAAAACATCTAATCATATATAAAGTATATTACAGTAAACCCGAGATATAATCAATGGCTGGACCTGATTCTCTTCGATTCACTATAAGGGGCTATTTTTAGTGTGCAATATATGCAAGAATTACGTTCACTATATCGAGGCATTTATGTGTAGCTAAAAATGGATTATAAAATGATAGTTTAGTCTAAAAATTTGAACGGAAACGTATTTCTATGAAAATTAAGTGTGAAAAAAGCCATTTATGGCCTCTTCTATTTTGAGGATTAAATTAAATTATGTTATGGTTCTGCGTGTTCTTTGACCCGCATTAGGTCTTGATTTGTGTTATTTTGCTAAATAATTTGGACACTGCTTTAGAGTCTTATACTTATAAGTATGGGTTCAAATTGAATTTTGCGGTGCTTTCAAGTAAGCAATGAAACGATTTCTCTGTTCGGCCAGACCTGAGTCTAATTTGTATATGAATGAGAGAGAATGCAAAAGAGCATCAAAACAAAAGCACTTACCATTAGATATTATATCTTAAACGCCAAAAACATCGCTTTTGGAAAGTTTTATTTTGAGTGCTTTTATAATAAGTTATCTGTTTTACAGCTAATGTATATTAATTGTAAAAACAGAAAACACCTACACTTATATTCTGAACTCAAGTATCGAAACAAAAAAATAAAATGAACAAACTTTAATTGATGCTCATTTTAAAGAGCCTTAATTATAGTTGAATATTAGTTCAAATATATGATCTCATATTTTTTTCTATAAGACTTACTCTAAACGACCGGATTATGTCTGAGACAATGATTATATAATTTGTTATAAGGTTACTCTATATCTCTATAACTATTATTAGCAATAAAACAATTAATTTGTTATAAAAAGCATCCAAAATAATACTTTCCACTATTTTTGCCCTTCGATATAGATATGTGATATCTTTTTTCAAAAGTATTTACATCTATTAAAGTTTTCATAATGGGTTAGTTATTCTAATAATGACTATTTTAATGCTCAAATCAAATTAAGGCAAAACTTTATTAATGATTATTTAGTTAATCATAAGCAGGGTTTGCCAGACCTCTTCGCGTCAGGGTGTATAAGTCTGAAAAATCTAGAAATTCTAGGGTGAGGGTAAAACTCATCGGATTTATTTTTTTAAGATTTAGGAAAAAGCTTGGGGTCCAGTTATCCAACTTTCCAGAGGGTGTACACGCCCTACATGCCCGCTTTGGCGTACCTGACCACAAGCCTATTTTAATTGAAACTTTATTTAATATGAATAAACCGAATATAATTTTGCAAATTTTAAAAAGTACTTATAAATTGCGTTTGAACCTGACAGGTGAGCTTTTCTACGTTTATGGGTTTGATTCTTGTAATATAAATGCTTAGGCATAAAAATATAATACTGTAGGCTTTAAGACACTGATAAAAAGAGTGTAGATTTATATTTTTATGTAAATAATGCATAGCATTCAAAACATAGAACTCTGGTTAAAACATTTTTAGAAATTATTTGATTTGTTTTATAGAGCAGTGATCTTCACTTTAAGAGCAAATTTTATTTGTTTAATAAATATCTTGGAATTTGTTAGAAAAATGTTCGCTATTATACATTTTAGAGCACTCTTAAATGGGGTTTTAATTAAATAAACTTATAATTAATATATTTATAAATGCGATTTATCCTCATTATAGTGAAGAGTTGGCTGTGCAGAGTCCCGACACTCTGTGACTTATGTTCGTTTACATTTAATATAGAACTAATTTAGAACCCGGTATATTGAAGGCATTTGCCGGTGCCCACCATTATATACTGTGAAAACTATATAAATTCTTAAAAATTGAATTAAGCGCTCAAATGGTCAATATATTCATACTTTTATAAGTTATACTTTAAACCAAAAAATTTATTAATTAGAGTTAAATTTAGTAAATTTTCTCGAATTTTCTATTAAATTTAACGCTAAATTTTCTAATACAAAAAATCTCGTGTCTCGTGAAATGTATCAGATTATTGTAATTGAAGAATGTGATGATTCGCATAATTAGAATGTAACATTTTGTATTTTATAATTGTTTAACAATTTAGTAATGCATTAATTTGAAGCGTTTTTTAACCTTCTGTTAAGCGGTTGAGATGTTTATGAAATTTTCATTAATGAGAATTTACTCATTCAGAAAAAGCATTGCAAATAATAAACTTATAATTAGTTATTCTATTTTTAATTACATATAAATATCTTATTTTTTAAAGGTGAAAGTTATTTATAGAACATTTAACTTTTCAATTAAATTCTAATATTAATTAAATGTTTGAAAACTTTAAATTTTATTATAAACACAATTAATGAGAAATGAATTTTTTGATCAAGAGATTGATATCTGACTTTTGAAGTAAAGTTTGGTTCAAAATTGAAGAATTTTATTAAACTAAAGCTTAGAATTTAGTCCAATAAAGTTTTATTATTCAATTTATTCGAGTTGTGAACTCAAATGATTGAGTTTTTCAATTACAGGTATAAGTTTTGATTAAGAGCCATAACTTATATTAATATTTTACTACATTATTCATTTAATTGATAGAAAGCAATGATTTGAGTTCAGAACTTAAATCATATCAAACATGTTTATCGAGTCTCTATTGGCTCAAACTTAAAGCCTTAGGTTTCATGAATTTTTGTGCACTTAGTGTTCGGTTAATAAATAATTAGAAATTAGAAGTGCTTTTGTTTTAAAGGCTAAAACAGATGCTCTTTTGCATTTTGGGATTGATATAGAAATGACTGTATTTATATAGAGATTTTTGAAGGGCTTGTATTTAAATCGCGTGCGTAAATGTGGTGCCACAGCCCTTGTATTGATTTGGGTGCATTCCATTACTCCTCGTGGTAGGAATCAATTTAAAGGGAAACGGCATCGATGATGCGACGCTATAGAAAATGTGCCCTCACTTACGCTCACACTAAATCATTATATTGTTTTGCCTTCTCTTAGCGGTCATTCGACTTTTAATGTTACTTCATCTTAGATATGCTTTCGATACTTCTAATTTTCCAAACTTATTACGAGTATTTATTTTAATCTTTATTCAAATAATGATCGCTTCAATTTATGGCAATAATGTGTGATAGAGGAAAAGCATCGCTGAACTCAGTGACCTGCGAGTGCATTAATACCTTGAACAGTGTTATATAAGAGTGCAGTCTTGTAGGGACGGACAAGTGGTTACGACTATATTTATCTCTGGCATTCTCTTGTGCAGCTATTTATAGTAACCCAATTTTAATACTATATTGCTATGTGACTAACGCTTACTTTCAGCGTTTGCTGCTTTTTCGGCCTAAATTCTCTTTTTTGTGTCTTTTATGCCATCGTTTTCTTCAATTCTTTATTTTGTTGTCAAAATCAATTTAAATTTAATGAAATATTTAATTTTTGAAATTGCGTTTCATAGGGTTTGTGCGGACCACTGAAAGGGAAACTGGAAAACAAGCGATTTAACCGGCGCTCCGAATAATTAGAAGAAATGAACGAATTAGACAGTCTTAGACAGGAAGCTGAAACACTCAAGAATACAATCAGAGTAAGAGATAGTCTATTAATTTTTTATTTAATCGCTTCATTTGTTACAATTTTAGAACAACTGTTTGTCTCTGTTTGAACTTTTATTTATTGGTCTTTCCGATTGGTTTTGTATATTTTCATATCTATTCCTGTCTTTTATTCCTAGAATAAACATTTGGCACATAAAATATTTATACTTTACTTAAGAAATGAGTCGTTTTTTCATTTATTTAAATGATTAACTATTAGTTTATGTTTAGATTATAAGTTATATTAATTGCAATCAATTTTATTTGTATCAAAAACCATTGGATTGCGATAATTATAAATAGTTGTCGTAAATGAAGCAAAAGTTTTATATAATTATTTAGCATTTAGAGTGAGCTTCCAATTGTTTATTGATCTGTATTTGAGTTGAATCCTGTTTTTTATGCAAGAAAGTGATATTTAAAGATGGGCTCAAATGATGTTAACATAAACTTTCGTTCTCCTGATTTGCTCTGAATGACAAATATTCAAAACTGATGAGCTTCGCATCAAATTGGATTCATTTAATAATAATGTTGTTAATAGACATTTAATTTGCTTTTAATCGCATAACATTTTGATACAAATCTCTGGCACTTTCCAGACATTAATCATTTGAAAGTATGAATTTTGAGTGCTTTTCGCTTTTACAGACTTTTAAGCTGTGTTTAAAGCGCTTAATATTGAAAAATGTTTAGTTATAAGGAAAGTAAATGATGTTTGCAATTAAGGAATATTTAGTAACAAAACCAAACCGAACAGTTTAATCCAAATCATCATTTGGATAGAGATGTATATCTAGTTGAGCACAATTTGGCCCAGAGATGCACTTTTTCGCTTTCATTTCAACAAAAAGCACAACAAATAATGGTTTAACAGTTACTGTAATTGTCAGAGACTTTACTTTTTCGGAGACAACGCGTCGAAACCTCGTGAGGACTAAAAAATCACAAAAGTTATCAGTTATTGGAAAAGAGGGTGTTTTCACAGAAAATTTAATTATCTATAAAAATCAGATAAAATAGAAAAGTTGGGACTTTTCGGGAATATAGAAAAGTTCGGACTTTTCCGGACTTTTAGTGATTTGATAAGAAAAATATAAAAATTAGTATTTTTGGACATAAGAATGACTGTTCTCTTCTTGTTATACCAGTTAAAGAACGTTTAGAGCAACAGAAAAGTGGAATCCTTTAAAAAGTCATATCTCTGGTCATTACACTATACACTTGATTCACTTGATTCTACACTTTATTGGTTGAACTCATTCTTTGAATAACTTTTTGATTGAGTTATTTGACTGCCTTTAGGTAAAGGACAGCGCAAACTAAATAATTGCCATTTAAAACAATTATCTGTTATTGAAGAGAAAAAATATATATTTTATTGAAAAAATACATATTTTATTGAAAACTAGATTTTTAATATCAATGTTTCCTAATATTTGAAAACTTGAATCTCACCTAAAAAGTTGAAAACTGATTCTCGAAGTCTGATTCGACCACTGATTATGGGCTCTAATGATCGGAATATATATTAAATACTTTTAAGGTCTTTAAAGTTATAAATCTATAAAAAGTTGACCCAAAGTTATAAATATATTACTGAAAAGTTTCATATTTTATATAGAGTTTAGTTTTAGAGATTAATCAAATTTATTATCCATGGATTAGACAACTTATGAAGTGTCTGAACGCCCATATGCTTCAGTTGAATGACACAATTTTACATAATCTATGATTCATAGAAAAAAATGTTCTTAATTCAAGTCAAGTCAAACCTGTTTTTCATCATTTAAGGCTTCATTTCATTACATACGGACTAATCGTTTCCCAAAGAATAAAGACTTTTATGAGTCACAACATTTTTTTAAATAAGTTATTTTTGATCGACTTATTAAATAAATCTATTAATCAAAACTCTAATTAAATTATTTTTAACAATTTTTGAATTTTGTAAATTACTTATAATTTAGATTTATTAAAGTTTTAATGAATAACAAAAATAGCATTGCATTGCATTACAGAGCTTTTCACAATAGTAGAGCTTATTAATGGTATGAATAGTATGTATTTGACGATAGCTTTTAGAAAGTCTGAACCGTCAGAACTAAATGAAATAATTAATAGTTTAATAAGTTCTAAAAGCGCTCAATAATTGAACCGCATTGGACGCTAACCCATATGCTACTTATCTTTAATCACTTTAATCACAAGTTCAATAGCTATTTGGACAGTGGAAACTTAAATGCGTTAACTTCTATCTGATTTTAGTCAATTACATTGATTTTAGTCGATTTTAGTAATAGCTCTTATCAATAGTGCTGTACATCAATATTTCATTGACATTCCATTAGTTATCGATAATGCAAAACATTACTTTTGATAAGAAATTCTTTTAAGTGAGAAGAAAGAGATATCAAAATATTTGAGGCAAATAAACAGTTTTAAAGTTGAACCAGTCTTTAAAAAAAAATTGTACTAAATTTAACTGAATATCAGAATATGATTATCGCCTCAATGAGACTCTGTGAAGCACTCTATTTAAATAAGAAAAGACCCTTAGGTTCAGTTCTTTACAACAATATAAAAATAATTTTTGAAGTTTTCAAAACAAATTTCATTTAATTTCAATTTAAACGATAAATGCAATTAATTTTTAATAATAATTTTCACTTAAATCAAAAACTCTTAGTCTGCCGATTAAATGGACATTAATTTTTTTACTAATTAATCTTAAGAGTTAACCTAAGGAGATTAAACTTTGACCTAGTGACAAAAAATGCTTACAATCTTATTCTTTATCAAAACAAGAAAAGAAAAAAATCTTTACTCAAATCGAGACTAATTTCATGTATTTTATAAGGTTTGTCAGCTGAGTTACATTTTGACTGAACAGGAATTTACTTAATTACGGAACAGCTTACAGAACAGCAAAAAATATAAGTTATTTACAGTAGCAGTCAGTTAATAGTATTCTACGAAAAAAACTTGTATTTATAGTGATTTTACTTGGCTATCACTTTATTTTTCATGTTTTTAATTTATTTTTAGTGTTTTTAATCAAAGTGCTCCACAAACTTGTAAACTTCGCCTTAACAGTGGGGCTCATGCGTCTGAAAAATGCTTATATAGAAATATTTAATAGGATTTATTATGAAAAATCAATTGAGAACAGATTTTAATAAACTATATAAACAAAATTCATTTTACGATACTATTAATTTAAAATACTTAACAAAATTGTGAGCAATACTAAAATAATCGCACCTTATTTCATAGAGAAAATGAATGTTGTAGAAATCTTAAGGCTTTTAGGTATAGGATGGTCTCGATCGAGAGGTATCTCAAGACTCGTTTGAGTCTCATTTTGATTTAGAGCCTAAAGATCAATATTCTCGCTTAAAATAGCGATATTACTAAATGATTTTTCCAGTTCTTAGAAATATTCATATGATATACTGTATTAAAGTATGATTCGTAGTAAGTACTCATTTAAGTACTCATATTAAGTGTTCAATGATAATGAAATTTCAAGAACAGGTTCTCAATCAACTGAAAGTTTGAAAATTACTTCCAATATAGACATGACAGAGGAAATTACATTTTTTTTGTTAAGTTATTGTTTAAGGCTTTGTTTGTACACACTATCCTAGTTTGGGCACTGTTTACAATCAATTATTTAAATTTATTCAAAATTTTTATTGAATTGAAATAGATTTTCATTACAATAATTTATTGGCTTTATTTAAATCCCTTTATAATTGAGAAACAACTAAAAAACTTCATTTTGATATATTTTCTTATAATTTACAAACACATCTATTTATGCATATTCTAAAACACTATTAATGCGATTAATTTAATATTTAAATAAATATTTAGATCATAGTGTGTGATAAGTAAAGATGAACATAGGCTCGAAAACTCCAAGCATGAGCCTGAACATCTCATAGCCTGAACCTATGTTCATCTTTAGTGATTAGTATCGATAAGTGAGAGTCTTTAAAGTCTCAAAACTAATTACTTATATTATTATTTTGAGATGATTTGCTTTTCTATAAATTAAAATATTTTATTCACAGAACTTGTTTTATATTTACATTTCAACTGCATTTCAAGAGTATATCAATAATTCAAAAACAATTCTATTATTCAAACAGTTTTTGACTTTTCAAAGTAAACATAACTTTTGAGTTTGATTTTATGCCGAATTATGCACTTCAATAAACCAAACTTTTTATTCTTGAGCTGTAACCAGATTTTTAAACTGAGAGTTTATAACCTTATATCTTAAAAGTTTGTTTTGCTTTGTCTTCAACTACGATATACTGTACCGCGTCTGTTGACGATTGTCAGAAATGAATGAATCTTTTGTTTCCATGGAAAACATTGACTAAAATCGAAAAATACTGTCTTAAATATTAATATTATGTTAACCGTTACTGAGCTGTCAGAAAATTGCTTTCAATACAACCATAGAATTTTTGATTTGATTTTAAGAGCAATTCAGAATTTGTTAAGTTTTGAATTAAGAGAATAAGAGTTTTGTATGTTTTGGAACTTTTATATAAAAACTTATTTATTTGGTGTGTTTTTCATAATATTTATTGATTGCATTTGAATATTGTATGAAATGAGCTTTAATTTAAACGTTTGAATAGTCTCTTAATGTCTGAAACTCCAAATTCTGATGCCAGCGATAAACCGAATTCTAGCGAATCTTCTCCTTCAGAAAGGCTGATTCATACTGAGGCAGAAATAGATGTCGAATGCTATGCAGAACCAA
>JAQGAM010000468.1:0-12699 GCA_034697665.1 Nanhermannia comitalis
CTTAAGCACAAATTACGATCAATTATCGATACTATGTAGAGGGGCAGAGGGGGCACACCTCATGTCATACTTATTGATCTGATAAGTAATTGATCTCATTATTAATTAACAATTCATTATTGTCGAGGACTTATTCATTCAAACGATTCAAACCTTTTTCAATGAAAGCGACTCTAATCTATCTGTTATTGTGTTTAATTGCTATATATCTGTACTGAAAATCATTTACTTTTTATACTTTGACTTTTAGATGTGACTCAATATCTAATTTCAGTTTCAATGACTCGTCTGCAGGAAGAAAGTATATTACATTTTCTGAGTACAGCATATCTTATAAGCAGAAACCCACAGATTCAGGACTAAAGTCAAGTCAAGCAGTAATGGAAAGTTTTAAAAAGGCTAAACCGGAAATTTAAGTAAAATCATTAAATCATGAGAAAAATGTACAGTTTTCCAAATTGTAATTCTATGATAAGAGAATGCCATTCAATTAATGTGCAGCTCAAACATACAAATGAAAGCGTCAATTCATTCGGCATTAAATCGCAATTATTTGCAAAAATAAAACTTAAATACAACTTTATTTTCTCGGATCACACACTTAATACATTTATTAGAGAAAAGTTACGACAAGAATATTAAGAGACCATTGGATCCAAAGCGTTCTTCACAGTTTGGTCTCTGGGAGTCGACTTCGCGAACAGTAAAAAACATAAGTTTTCATAATTTAAGATATATTTAATAGAATATGACTATTGCGTAAAATATTGAATTTGTTTAATTAACAAAACTTTCCATCAAATCAAATATCTTTAAATTTAATTAACTTAAAGTTCTAAAAAATATGCTTAAATCGTCAAATAAAAGCTAAGTATAAGCCCTGCCTAACAGACCGATAGACAGATGAAAATACATTTACGATTATTAAGATCAGAGACAAACCCCGTTTTTGCAGGTCTCTGCTCACAAGTATTGGTTTACATATCACTAAAGCCCGGAATTCTTTTTTATTCATTTATGACGTTAGCGATAAAAGAAAACTATTGACCCGAACATACATTTTCCAATTGAATTGATTCATCTCCAACGTACTCACATTCTTAAGTTATGTATTTAAATAACAAAAATCACATCGAAAATGTTCTAAAGATATTCTATATTTTTAAATCTTATGTGTAACTGAATAAAATATTCCGGGCTTTACATATAATAAATAGAGTGTACATTACAGACAAACTTTGTTAGATGAACTTTATTTTTATTTATTGATTTCTAGATAACGTTAACATAACAAGAGTTGTTAAATTTATTTAAAACAAATAACTTGATAAAAATCTTTAGTTCCAAAGCCAATTCATTCATAATGCAAAGCTTGTTCTTCGTTCGGACACAATCTCTTGCATTTTAAAAAGTTTTTCTTTCTCACTGTTTGATAAGCCTTCAGATAAATTTTTGAAGCTATTAATTATTGAAACATATTCTGCTGCTATGAAACTGAAAATTATAATTAATTGAATTTATCCAAAAATGTGAGATTAAGCACTAAATCAAAAACTCATAACTTAAAAATAGAGATTTCTTTTTCATCTTTGATCAAAAATTTCTAATATATATAAATCGCGAGTAATGTCTTACAATTCAAAAGTTTTAACATTTAGAATAGTTTAATATAAAATATTAATTTAAATTATAGCCATTTTATAACTTTTTATAGACAAGAAAAGTATTTGAATCTTAATCCGAACAGAATTTGAGACAAAACAAACACTGATATTGTCAATTAAATAGCAGAAACTGTCGTGACTTATCACAGAATGTGAATTATAATACTTATAAAAGATTTTTATTATCTCAAAAGTATTTTATTGCAATTTATAAGTAGGACTCCGATAACTTAAACTTTATTTTGAAGCTTTTGTTAAGTTTTTGATTACAAAGTACAGTATAATACACGTATTCATTTGTATAATCATAAGATTGTAAACTCTTTTATTTGAAACAAGGCTTAAATCAATTGAATGGTTGCACTTAAAAGTCATATGAATTAAAATTTTTTATCATCTAATAAAAAGACTAAATATATATCGTGTTTATATTTATTGCTTAAGTTTATGAACGACTCAATTGAGTTTGAGATGAGTTTCACAATGAAATAGTTTTGCATAAAATAGCCTTAACTTATGCCAAATACTTGTATATATACAGGTATAACAATAATTTATGATAACATAAAAATGCTCTGTCATTACAAAAGGATATTTAAGAGCTGAATAATGGAAAGGGTGAACAACATAGTGAACTACATAACAATATTGCATACATTGCATACATTCTCCACTATATTAGATTTTGAACGTGAGATCAGATAAATTTGAAGACATAAACGTTTCATTAAAGTTGTTTACTCTTTATTTCATTACATTAACTATTTAGAGCTTAGCTTTCATTTATGGCTCATTTAATCAAAATTAAGTTATCTTTCGATCCGATGATTAATCTTAAGTTTAATTTCAGTTTAAATTATTGCTTAAAATTTGTAAAAACTTACTTTCACTTAATTAATGGTAAAAAAAGTTTATACAAAATTTAATATTTGTTTAATGCAAATACAGAGACATATTCTAATGTGATTTAATAAAAAAGCAAATTTATCCTCAATTAATAAATTGAAATAAGATTAAAGACAAAAAAATTATCAAATACTTCATCACTACTTAGCATACAATTTATGATTAATTGTCTTCAATTGAACCTAAGCTTAAATTATTATTTTGTAATAGCTATGAATTTAATACTTTTTTCAATATTTATTTTATAAAAAAAATTGAGCCGAATATAAAAGTCATAAAAGTTTATTCATATTTATCTATTAAACAAGTTTATAAACGTTATACAAATTTTAATCTCAATTTGAATCAAAAACTAATTTAAAAGTCAAACCAAAAAATTATATAAAAAAAGGTATCGAAAAATGTATTCAATGAATGCCATCTCTTATCAAATATTTAAACTTCGTTTAAAAAACAGTCAAAACGTGTTATGAAATCACATGATTTCAAACAGTCTTTAAATTAATGGTTGTGTTCATTAGGTTTATATTGAAGTTAAATATATTTAGTGATTATTTAATATTAATATTTATTAATATATGAAAAGAAATGCAAGTCTCAGAAGTGAATGACATAAAGACTTATAACTTAAGTCACGGAAAATCGATTCCCGAATGGCTTTCAGACAGAAAAAAGCGTTTATTACTTAAAAGAGACGTCGATTTGAGGCGAAGAATACAATTAATACAAGACTTAGAAATGCCAACACTTAGCAATTGTATTGAGATTTCAGCCGACGGCCAATACATTCTGTCGACCGGTGTTTATAAGCCTAGAGTTCGCTGTTTTGACGTCAATCAGTTGGCAATGAAGTTCGAGCGCTGTTTCGACTCAGAAGTGGTTAAATTCAAGGTTTTATCAGAAGATTACACAAAACTTGTGTTTTTGTTTGTCGACAGATATGTGGAAATTCATTCTCAGTTTGGAAGATATTATAGAATAAGAATTCCTAAGTTTGGAAGAGATATCGCTTATAATTACAGTTCGTGTGATCTCTATTTTGTGGGCGATTCGAGTGATGTGTTTCGTCTCAATCTAGAGATCGGAACGTTTCTCAACCCATTTGAGACCAAATGCAATGCTTTCAATGTCTGTGCTGTGAATCCTTCGCACAATCTCTTTGTTTGTGGCGCTCAGGAGGGAGTCGTCGAAGCGTGGGATCCAAGAAGTAGATCACGTGTTGGTGTTTTGGACTGTGCTCTCAATAGTGTCACAAACAATACAAGTGTTGATGGAATTCCATCAGTGACTGCCATATCATTCCGCGACGGCCTCAATATGGCCGTCGGGACCGCCACCGGACAGATACTACTTTATGATATGAGAGCATCAAAACCACATTTAGTTAAGGATCATATGTATGGTCTGCCCATTAAAGACATTGAATTTATGGATGGACTCGATTTAGTCGCTTCTTTAGACTCAAAAATTATCAAATTATGGAATCGAAACACTGGACAACCGTTTACTGCTATTCAAGCCGATACGGATTTAAATGATTTATGTGTTGTTCCCAATACTGGAATGATGTTCGTCGCCAATGAAAGCCAGAAAATACTGACTTATTATATCCCTAGTATAGGACCTGCGCCTAAATGGTGTTCATTTCTCGATAGGATTACTGAAGAGTTGGAAGAATCGAACGATAACACGATCTATGATGACTACAAATTTGTTACTGAGAAAGAGTTGGAGGAATTAGGGCTAACCCACTTGATGGGCACTAATCTATTGCGTGCTTACATGCATGGATTTTTTGTTGATATTCGACTTTATCATAAAGCAAAAGCTGCCTCAAACCCATTTGCATACGAAGAGTATCGTAAGAAAAAGATTAAAGAGAAAATAGAGTCTGAGAGGGCAGATCGAGTTCAGATCAGCAGCAAATTACCAAAGGTTAATAGGGAATTAGCACAGAGACTGTCTCTGCACTCACTGCAGAGCACTAACAAAAAACATAAACCAAATTTGCTTAAAGATGAGAGATTTCAAGATATCTTTGCGAACCCTGACTTCCAGATCGACGAACAGAGCGAAGAGTACAGACTTTTGCATCCTGTGGTCAATAAATTAGAAAAAACAAAGCAAACCAATGCACAAAAGTATGTCAAAGATTTTGAAGAAGTAAAAAGTGGTGATGAAGACAGTGATATTGATGGTTCTGATACAGAAAGTGATAGTTCTGACGACGAGCACACGTGGACTCAGGAAGTGAAAGAACAGCACCGATTGATAAAGAGAGAAAAAAGTAAAAATACAAATTTTAATCAAACTTATAATTCGAGTGTGAGTTCAAAGTTTTATAAGTTAAAAGCCGGCAAAACATACGCGACTATTAATGATAAAAATAGCAGTCATTCAGTTAAAGCATCAAAAGCTAGTTTTGAGGAGAGGCTTAAGAATTTGGAGTCACATAGCAGTGAATCGAATCAATTTGATGTTGGAAGTGGTGGAGGAGGTGCTAATGGAAATCGAATTATGACATTCGAGCCAAAAGATCATAAGAAGCTTAGAAATAAAGATCAAATGCAAACACATTTGTTAGAGCGGAAAAAATTGGCGCGAAGTGCAAAAGGCATCACATTTAAAAAGAATAAAAACTAATTCTTATCTAAATCCCTGTCTCTTTGACTCAGTCATAAAAGATTATAATTATTTTGGCCTACATTTGGTCAAAAGGTATGCCTTTTTTTAGTTGAGATTAAATAAAATTTTATTTACATTTAATCGACCAAAAAATCAGTTATAATGAAAGTATTTTAATCATAGTTTTATCTTAAGTACTGCCTGGAGTTTATTAAATAAAAGCTAATACTACTGTGTCTTAACTAACGAGTACTCTAGAAATTACATCTTTTTATCAGACGTTAACGTTTAATGTTTTTCTGTCAAAAATAAAATAAGATTTTGTGGTCTCTCTTATCAAGATTTAAAATAGTTATTTGATTGTTATGACACTCTTTAAAGTTAAATAATTTAGAGCTAAATAGCATTTAATGTGTCCATAACTTATATAATAAATTGTAAAGCGAGTCAATGCGCTCTATTAGCTATTATTGCTATTTAACTCGATTCTTAAGTGAGATTAAATTACTTACCAAAACTTCTTTGCTTGTAATGAAAATGTGTCAGTTTGAGTCGTCCGAGATTTTGGATTTCAGTGCCTTTCAAAACAAGAAATTAAAGTCTTATTTAATATTTTATTAATTGAGAGCGATTTGAACTCCTTTTCCATTAGATTGGATTCTGGTTTATATGTTTTAATTTAAAAGAAAAATATAATGTAATTTCTATTTATATGCAGTGATTAGAAAAATTGAGGTAAAGCTAAAAACTTGTATTTCAATAAACTTTTAATGTAAGAGATGAAAGACTTATTCAAAGCATTGGATTTTCTTGATTCTCAAGTTGAACAATCAGATAGTTATACGATCACTATTACGACAATACCTCTAAAGCTATCATTTTGCGGATCACACTATTATCACAATACTGTATAAAAAGTTTTTATTTTTTTTATTTTTGTCTTTTTTTTTTGATTAATTAAAAGTTCAATTAAAAGCAAATAAACTTTGGTTCAAACTTTCAATTAAGAGTTTATTTTTCTTTGGGATGGTTTGCTCCTAAAATTTTCATATAATAGATAATCAGTAATCGAGTGTATAATTAAGTTGAAGACTAGAAAGCTTTGCGAACATGATATTAACGGTTCTCTATTTGAAACCCGAATATCGTCTTTTCCGAATCGATATTTCAATTAAAGGCGATTTCCTTCGAGCAATATTAACAGTGATTAAAATTTAATAAAAGCTGACTTCGATCTTATCTGAATTTATCGTGAAAATAATTATTATCGGATTTAGGCTCAAACACTTGCAAATCATAAATTTAAAAAAATGTTATATAACATTATATAACGATTGTATAAATAAACTTATATTTTGTCTGTGAAACAGATTAAGAACTTCAGACATGCGAAACATTAAAGCAAATTATGCGAAACATACAAAATATAAGCCAATATGTATTGCGTGACTATAAAATTGTTTGTCAACACGGAAGCAAAGTTTGTAAACTTCTATAACTAAATAATTAAAGATTAGTTCTCATTAATACAAAAGTATAAACTATTTCCCTTTCGGCCAATTAACCAAAATCAAGGTCAAGACAACTTAGTGTCCTCTTATCTCTTATATAAATGCAGTATTAGTTTATTTAAATAAAGAGCCGAAAGGCATAAAATGTTAATCTAAATCGTCAGATAAAAAAAGTTTATTTTTTTCTTCTCATTTTCGAGGCAAACATACATTTGAGAAAATATTTATTGAGAAGAAAAGTATTGAATTAGAGGACAATGCGATTATTTTTCGATTATAACCATTGTTTAACATTCTTGTGTATTATTAACAATAGACCACTAGAATTGAATTATTCTATTATTTGAATCGCTTTTCAAACTCTCAAATGAGGTCAACCCTTAATAATATCTGTGAATAAGTTTTAGCAAAATTGTATTGACTTTTAAAATGAAGTCAATTAAATGAAGTCTTCTTTCCACCTGATTATTAGGTTTAGCATATATTCATCGATATTAAAGTAATCACTCAAATACTCTTACTTAAGCTCAAGCTGTGACTGATCTCTGGGCTCGATTCGAATTAAAGCCAAAACTAAATAAATTTAGATCTCAAGCCATCAAAAGTTTTACGCAAATTAAAAACGAATTCTAAGTATTTAAGGCTTAATATTGACTCTAAATTATAAACTATTGAATATTCGAAGTTATTTACAGTTAAGCTATTGTGTTAAACTACTGGCGCTCCTGAATATATTGAGTAAATCTTTTGATTTCTGATTTAATTGAATTATTTTTAAAATTTGAGAGTTCACTGCTCTGGTTCAGACATACATCGGATTTGCATTTATTTTGTTTTTATGACCTAACTCACGACAACATAATTACTAATAGCAATACTTTATCCACAAATCGATTGTTTACTTATTTTTAAATGAAAAAACAAATTATTTGATAAGTTTGTCCTTAAATACGAAATCGAATAGAATTATTTGGATTTAAATTAGCATCAAATTGAGTACAGATTAATGTAAATACATAAAGCATATAAAGCATGTTAATCGTGTTCAAGTACTTTATATGCAAAATAGTTAATCAAATTAAAGAACATGAACTTTTAGACTCGTAATAAATATGGAATAAATCAAATCTCATTTAATTAAGTTTAAGCACTTTTTCTATAAAAGTAGAGCAAAAATAAAAAGCACTTATGATTCAGTTTTTGCATTAAATCAAAGTATGCCACACATATCTCTTTATTGAATGACTGCACAAACTTTTGATATGTTTTTAGTTTTACTTTTAAAAGTTAATCTAATTTCACGACAAACAAGTGTCAAAATGTTTAATCTTATAAAAGTCAAAGTAATGCTTACCCGTACTTCTTCTCCTTATTATATTCATGATTAATAATTAGTTAGACAATTAATTAAAATCCACGCATGAATAACACAATAACATCACTATTAATATGTCACTTATAAGAAGATATCGATTGTTTGGTTCACACAAAGTGTCAAATGAAGTAGTTTTGAAGTTTTGAAGTTTTGAATCAAATTTCAAAAGGCATTTATGACACAGAAATTGAAATCCAAATTATTGCGAAACTATACAAACACCAAACAAATGAATGCAAATAAATCATTTGAATGTTATAAATGAGCGTTCAATTTGAGTCAATTTAAGCACTAGTTTCTGCTGTGGATTCTTTGCAAAATTGACTCATTTTAGATACGAAATCATGAAAACATCAATGAGATTGAGCTAAAATAGCAATGAGATCATGAAATAGCGAGAGAACTGGAATTGTAAGTTGTTCTATAAGTAGATTAAGGGTCGGACTTAACCATACATTCCTGTTAGAAATTATAGTAAGTTTACTATACATGTACTGCACTGGCAATAAAGTGGCAAATTTAAGACTTCGTTTCATTGAACACAAAATAATGAGCCCATAAAGACTCATAATTGAATTGTTGACATAATAATAGGTGCAAACAATTGACGATTTAATTGTTATATTATATGCATATATAATGAACGTGTCTTTCAATCAATCATTAATCATAAAATGGTTGGACTTCAAGTGGACAAAGCCTTCCCAGCAATAAAATAATTTATATATCAAATCAGTGATATCACCAAAATAAGTAAGACTTAAATCACTTTTAAAGTACAGTACAAGTTGTGATCAAATTCACGCCAATCCAAGCACAACGACGTTTGCATTCAAAAGTATTGATAAAAATGAATGATATTATGAGAGTTAAGTTTTTTTAAATTAAGTTTTATAGCACTACATATATTTCATATACGTTTCGTATATTGTGATCATAGATAAGGATCACTGATTAGCAGCAGAATTGGTCAATAAAGGCTATTGCCATCACTTCATAAGACAGGAACGAATGAAAGAAAGAACTAAAGTGCGAGACTGCCAATGATTTCCATCTTTCCTTCATATTTGACCTTTTTTTCAAATGCGAGTCTCAGGCATGAACTTCGTGTTCAGTAACTATAAGTTGGACCAAACCATACATTTAATAAAGATTGAGGTGGTCTGCGATTATGCCAATAACTTTATGTCATAATAATAATAATATTAATAAAAATAATAAGTGTTATATCTTATATCTTATGAAACTTTATGATTTGCCCTCTTTTTAAATTTGCTTTTTTATTAAAAATTTTATTAAATAAATAAAAAATGTTTGAATAAATCAAAACTAATCTTAAACTTAACTAAACTATAACTCAAAACTATTTGAGAAACTGTTGATGTTTTTCACCTTATTTTAATTAGTAATTACTGTTTATTAGCTCTTATTTTCTAAATATATAGCTATTAAATAATTATAATTAATTTATTGGAACTTTTAAATTGCCAAAAATATAGCCATTAAGACATTTGAATCCAAATAAATAGGTTTTCAAACTATTAAAATCACGAAAAACTAACCATTAATTAGTAATTAATGAATAAACTTAAAATCGTGAAATTCTATGCTTAAGGCACGAAAATTATATTTTTTAATCAATAATCAAATCAATTTTATGCATATAAGGAGTGCTTTTAACTTATTAAAAATTCATTGTTTAGTAACTAAATTTCTATAAATTATGTTTTAAGTCCATAAAAATAAAGAAATATCATTCTATTTTAGATTGAAACGAGTTTTTAAATAACTAACAGAATTCATGCACTTTCGAGCCTTTCGAGGAGACACTAAAAAGTATTTTAGCGCAAGCACTCAAATAAATTCAATTTAAAATAAGTTTTTAAATTTTCGATCGAAACACATAATTATAGTTTAATGTTTTTTTGATTGAAAGATTATTTACGGGAAACTATTTTAAGACTATATTAGGCATAACTAACTTTGTTTCAATAGACCACTTTTGATAGCACTTCACCTGATGTTATATTTTTCGATTACTATTCTTAATAAATATAAGCTCTCAATTGGTTTTCATGTGATTGAAGGTAAAGGTATTTCAGCAACAAAAAGAAGTAAAAACAACAAAACAATTATTGGGAATAGAAGGCTATAATTATGGTCAAAATTTTAATATAACAAAGCATTCATGAATGTTAATGAACGGTTCAGTAAATTTAAATAAAACTTGTTTCGTGAGTAGCTTCAAAACCTCTCTTTAAGTAGTTTTTCTCAAAAGTTTTTTGTGTTTAACTATCAAGTGATGTCTATGTCTATCACATTCCTCATGTGCTAATAGATCAGACATTAATAATTAATTATAAATAATTCCCAAAATTGTGAACAGCTATTAAAAATCCAAATTTATCTCAACCGATAATCACTGTCAAGTTTGAAATGATCGATAAAAAAGTTTGTATTACGAGCAAAAGTAGAGTATATTTAATTGAGTGATCATAAAATCTGTTGAATTTCAACTATTTATACGTAATAATCGATAATCAATAATATCAGTGAACTCATGTGAATGGGAGATCATTAAGATATCAAAAATTTATGTCAATTTCATAACTTGGGATCTCATGGGAACATATCCTTACACGTTATACTATGCTGTAGTTGTATTGAATATATTACATTTAGTCAAAGATTAAACTAAGTTCCTACAGAAGGTTTATCACTATCTCAGAATTAATTGGTATCTCGAACTGCAAAGTATAGAACAATCACAAGAGAATGAATGTACAGTTCATCTAAACAACATGTAATCATGAAATCATTATTAAGGCGAGGAAGCAGACAAAACATTGCAAACTTGTTGCATTTGCATTACAAGCATTGTATCTTTGTTTATATGTTAGGATTCTATATAAACTTCTAATCCCTGCGAATCTCTTCTCTAAAATATATAGTTATGAGAAGTTTTTTAACTAACGAGTCCCAAAAGGATATTCTGTTATTTCTATCGATATAACAAATCCTTTTCGAATGTTTAAGAGATGAGAATATTAAAGCAAAAATCAATGACTTGAAACTCGAGTCTTTCAACTTATTTCAAAAAAAGAATAACTTATTAATTGAAATATACTGTACGCGTATAATCTGGATACAGCCTAACCCGGTTATAGACAACTAATTCTCGTTGCACAGAAATACTGTATTTAACAAAAAAACATTTAAATCATTTAAAGTAAATGTGAAATAATATTTTAATAATTACTTTTTTATTTAAGTCAAACTATTTGTATTATTAGATTTTATTAATCTTTTAGTAATTATGAAAACAGTTTGAATCCGATTTAGTTTTCGGGTTTTTACTGATTGTTTGCCAACTTAAACGAGAGTTAAAGTCTAATCAAAAATTTGCCTCAAATATTAAACAATAAGTTTACTGTGCATTTGAATTAATAGATTTGTTATTATTGTACAATTGAGGTAAAAGTGCTGGTCTCACAAACTATTCTTTGAGTTTCATGTTTTTAATTTATAGACAAAACATAAGATATCTTTATTGAAACAAAAGAAAATCTGAGAAATCATTGTATTGTGTCTTAAAATTACTCTTTTTTACTGATTCACACAATACAAACTGTACTAACTTATAAATAATAACTTAATAATAACTGAAATAAAAAAACAAGTTTCAGTCGAAAAAGTGTTCATTATGTGAATATATAGTAGAACTTAATTTTATATAATTTTTTATACCTATAAAATAAAACAATATGTTTGATCAATTAATTGTGTCATTTGATTGAATTTTTGAGTTTCACTAATAAAAAATAAGGTCTAATTTACTTCCTATAAGCGATATATACAAATAGCTCAAATATTTTTGTCTTCAAAAATGTACGCATAAGATAACAACTTCTAAATCATGTTCTTTTAGAAAATGTCAATCGATAAAAAATGAGTTCAAACTATGGTAAATCATTTTTTCTATTGAGTAATAGAGAGATAATGATTCTTTTTTTAATTCAAAAATTCTGTTTCCTTATAAAATAAGATAATTAATTAAAATTGTATTAACTTTTATATTTTTCATGTTGAGAAGCATATCAATTGAGTGATCACCAGTTTTTTAAATAGTTAATAAAAACTCATCGATACTGTACAGTAGTGGTTCCCGAACTTTTTTTGGGTTAGGAAGCACTTTGGGACGATTTTGTTGATAATCAATATTTGGTTTAGTAAGCAGTATACAAATTAATTAATGTCAATATTGTGATTGTTATAAACGCGTAGTTATTCAATATTTATTAAAGAATTTATTAAAGAATATTAAAGAATATTAAAGAATATTAAAGAGATTATTTTATTAAAGAATAAACAGTATTGATATCAATCGTTAAGTATTTTATGTAAAAATTATATATAATTATTCATTATATACTGCCTTTCCTACTCATAGGTATTAAGGCGGTTTATGCCATATTAGGATAGTGTGAATCGTGTGAATCACATTGACTGTGAAGCACTGAACTATCTCCAGCTAATCTGCAGCCCTGTTAGCAGTACTAAAGTACCCCAAGTTAGGCCGTTTTAGTCTATGCTAGCCTTGGAAAAACTTTTTTGGCAT
>JAQGAM010000469.1:0-12694 GCA_034697665.1 Nanhermannia comitalis
TCTTGGGAGGGGAAGGTGTCTGAAAACAGTCCAAAACTGCGTACGTACTATGTGAACGAGCCCTAAGAAGTTTTGTGTTTTGCTATGTTTGTGACCCCCAGTCAAAATTTTCTGGTTTCGCCACTGATTATAATTTATCGAGCGCGCAGTTTAACAAATAGTTTTACTGTCGATAGTACATTTTGAATGGGACTTAGACTCACTAAAATTAACTCATAAAAATTTCTTGCATTAAATTATCTGACATAAAGCCTGTCTGTCATTCCCTAAACTTTCCAATCAAAGAAAACTTTATAAACTCAAGTTTTGAAATATATAATTGAGGATTGAATGAAACATTGCTTTAACATTTACCGTAATTTCAAAAGAAATTTTCTTTTATCAAATAAAATAAAAATTGCAAAAGATTCAAATATGTACGCAATGCTTGCGATTAACTTTCAATTACAATAAAATTTTGATTCGTTTGATCCTACGTTTCGTTAAAAGATTTATTATTTATTAATGTGGTTTATTTTTACTTTAAATTTTTAATTTATATACTAAATAGAGAAATTGAAATCAAAGATTTCCTTCGATGTAAAATACGATCAATTTTCTTATCAGGTAGTTAAAAAAGGACTTATGTCAGATATTTTATGTGAGTCAAAGTGCAGCCTTTATAATCTTTTGGGTATTATGATAACCATGATAACAGCTCATCTTTTAGTACTTTTTAGTACTTTTCACTATTTATTCTAATTTAGATATCAATAATAGATTAAAAATTTAACTTTAAATCACGCCAAACCTCCACTATTGCTGCCATAACCACTGTTACCACCATAGCCACCGCTTCCTCCTCCACCATAGCCACCGCTTCCTCCTCCACCATAGCCACCGCTTCCTCCACCATAGCCACCGCTTCCTCCTCCACCATAGCCACTGCTTCCTCCTCCACCATAGCCACCGCTTCCTCCTCCACCATAGCCACCGTTTCCTCCTCCACCATAACCACCGCTTCCTCCTCCACCATAGCCACCGTTTCCTCCTCCACCATAGCCACCGCTTCCTCCTCCACCATAACCACCGCTTCCTCCTCCATATCCTAGAATAATGAAATAAGAAAGTATTTTAATATTTTACAATTTATAAATATAAATCTTCGCTGAAAAGTAAACTTTGTAACAAATAGTGAATCTATACTGAAAATTCAATTATAGGTAATTTAAAAATTGAAGATTTATTGCAATACCTCCATCACCATAGCCTCCTCCTCCATATCCACCTCCAGAGCCTCCGCTACCATATCCACCACCGCCATAACCACCTCCAGAGCTTCCGCCACTATATCCACCGCCATAACCACCTCTTCCACCATAACCACCTTCACCTCCATATCCACCGCCACTATATCCACCGCCACCATAACCACCACCTCCACTTTCTGAACCATAGCCAGATGGATAAACATCGATTCTGAAGGGTTGTGAACCCCCTCCACTTCCATAAGACTTTGATCTGGTGCTTATTTTGTCGGTTATATTGGGGGCAATACCTGACAATTGTTTGATTCAATAATAAATACATTAATAGTAAGTCGAAAATTGTTTCTAACGATAAATATTATTTGATGTCGTCATTACCCTGTTGTTGAGGTTTAAGTTGAGGTTGACCTCTGACTGCTGTTTCATTTACATTTTGTTGTAATGACAGCGGTGTCAATAAAGACACCATTAATAATAAAGTCCAATAAATGTTTCCCATTTTGTTGGATTTCTCACATCAACAATGGTTGGAACAGATGATGTGGCAAACGATTCAATGCTAAAATTGAAACTTTGTCAATTGACTAAATGTTAACCTATTTAATAGTTCATTTTTATCGTAATTAAATGCCGAATAAGCATTATTTTCTATATGCTCAGAGATTGATTTGCATTTCGGAAATAAACCGATTAGTTTTTTATTCGTATAATAGGATAGTGAGTTATATTTTATCTTATGATTAGTTTTAAAAATCAATAATTATAACTCAGCAAAAATGCCCAGATATTATTTCTTAATATGTTAATATTTCGTATTTTAAATGCATTTTAGCTTATTATCTTTCAATTTTTAGTGAATTTTTTCTCCTAAAGTGTTAATTCATTTAATTCATAAATACACAAATTCTTGAAATTTAAAAAAAATTAAATTTAAATACACAGAAATCAAATAATTGTTATCGTTTTTTTGTAAAATATAGTATTGCAGGTACAAGTCCTGTACTTATAATTAAGGTTTTGTTCGAAAAAGTTTTAAAAAATTTACTTAAATTCCAAATACAGTAATTCCTAATGAATTATATTTAAAACACTTCATTAGGAAACATACAAAACTATATATTTTTGGTAATAATATTAAGGATTATTAAATTTATTTACAAGTTATTTACTGATTATTTCAAATAACAAGTATTTTATGACTTTAGTTCAAATTTTTTTCTCAATTAACTAATTTATACAATAAGTTAATGCTATAAAAACCACTTTAAGAGGTTTTCTATGAACAGTAAAAAATCCTGTGGCCAATATAAAAATATTTTCACAATATAAGTTAACCGTTTTATCTTAGAGTTAACTTTTATCAAAATTTTTAACAATTGCACCAAAATGTATAAAATTAAGTTTTTATAATTTAAATGATTTTGAAAGATATTATCAAATATTAATAAATAACACTTATTAAAGGCATTTAAATAGTGTACATCAGATAATGAGTAGAATAAATGCTGATTAATGTCTATGATCTAACTTAAATAAGCATAAACTATAGGATGTTTTGATGGTATAGCAATCAAATATTGTCGAACACATCATTATATGTAATATAAAAATCTTTCGACAATAAAGTAATAATAAAAATCGATTTTAACTTTAGAATATAATAATTTCAGTTTTAATATTTGCTTCACTGACTTATTGAAAAATAAAGGATTTTGATGAGCAATAAAAATATAAACTACTTTCAATTGCTCTATTGTTCTTAAATCGAGTTTTTTCATAAGATTTAGTTGATGTGCAATAAATGCTACAAAAAATAGATTTATTTCATTGTTTTGGGCATACATTAAATGCGAGTGTGTTTTCAATAAATCGCAAACTTAGAGAACATGATTTCAGCCATATCAGCATCTTTACGACTACAAGTTGTTGGTCCATAAAACAGTACTGGCCCATAAAATTTTGAGCACTAGGCTAGTATTGCATTGAATGTCTAATTAAAATCTAATTTTTAATAAATTTATTTGTTTAAGAGGTTTAAGAAAATTAACATTTAATCCTCAAATGTCTGAAAGGTTTACTTCAAAAGACAATTATATCTCAATTATAATGAAATAAGATCATAGCTTTATCTAAATAGTAATCCATTTAAATTCTATCAATATATAGATAAACATATTAAGAATAAGAAAAAAATTTTAAAAGTTTTATATGACTCTAAAGTTTAATGCTTTGTGACCGCCTTAAGGCAATCAATAGTAAACGAAGTAAAAAAGTTAAAAAAGTTTTTTTGACATTTTTTTAAAAAGGAAAGTGCTATTTATTTAGGAAATAACTAGTGAACAGTCAAATCTTTCAACTGGAATGATAGACCAAATACATAATATTTTATTTTTCCATCAAATTAGACATCTTTTGAGAGAAAAAGTGAGTGAGAATTGAGTGCTTTTCTCAAGAGAGAAAATAAACTAAAAATTTCCATATTTTATAAGTTGCGAAGAAAATAGGTTGACATTAATGGAGGCAAATATATTAATGATCAAGAAAATAGTTAAGAATAGCTTTTGCTTTTTTTTATTAATATTGAATGAGAACAAAATTTTCAAAGAAAGAAAATAAAATAAAAAAAAAGATTTTATTACATTCTAATATTCAAATTATACTCAAATTCTAAACATTTGATATGTATTCACATAAATTTACATCAAAACAGATAAGCACTGAACTACTGAAGCAGAAAACTACTGTAATAGTTAGCAAACCGGTAGTTCTTTATTACTGGTTAATTCATTTATTATAACATTCAATAACTATATCATTAAAAACTTTTCAATTAGAGGTTTAATATGAAATTTAATGCATTTTTATTTAACAAAAATAAATCATTTTAATTTCACTAACCTTTGAAATCAATGTCAAAATTAAAATTTGAGACCAATTGAAGCTTAATTCTAAAGATTAGTATTACAATCAACAAAATCAGAATTTGCGAAAAAAAAGTTTTTTTTTCAGATGAAAGCATTCTTTTTATTTATAAATCACCCGAAAGTAATTACCATATAATAAAACTATGGAAATAATCAATGAATTCTATGTATTTGCTTTTACATTCATTAGAGAAATTCCTCTTTTTATTTCCAACACTTTTATTAAATCTCATTTAGTAAACAAGTCTTAAATAAACACAGCATTGATTAAGGCATCTATTTTACTGCCGAATTTACTGCTAGAAAACAAACTTTTGACTTGAATTAGGTTTGAGAGAGAATGGAAGCAAGAATTTAAAATTAAAATTCTTTTTTAATTTAGAAGGATCTATTCATTTATTAGATTATGTGAATGCGGAAGAAAAAGATTTTGCTTAGCATTCAGTCATTCAGTAAAATAAATAACTACAAAATTATTTGTCATTTCAAGTTATGTTTTCAAAATGTGAAGAATATAAAAAAAATAGTCAAACAAAGAAAATTCATTTCAATATAAATTATTCATTAATCATTTGAGTTAATCTTTTATTCTGAGAATTATTTCTTTTCGTAATACCAATAAATTTTGAAACCCTTATAAATACAGCATAAGTAGGAATTTCTAAGATTTGCAATTCTTTTGTATATACCTCTGAATGAGCAAAAAATTCTTGAATAAAATGATAGAATGGAGAAACAGATGCATTGATTCACAACAATAAAAAAATTCAATCAAATACTAGACATGTTTGTGCATGTTTTATATGAATTCTATGAGTTATTTATCTTTTTATAATCTCATGCAATACTGGATGAATTGAATACTAACTCGAATTGATTTTGAGACATCTTCTTGTAAAACATATATCATTCCCATTGACATAAGTTTTTCATTGTTATCCTTAAAATAAATAAAAAATGCTTTTTATCATAAAATAACTAACTTATGATATTTCGAAACCATCATTAAGAAAATATTTGACTGTTTATTATACTAAACAATGTTTATTTCCATTGTATTTTATTTTACAATGTTTATCATTATTTTTATAATGTTTTTTTAGTAAATTCAAAGAGAGATAATTTTGTTGTCCAACATTCCATTCATTCCTATAAGATTTATAAAAGGGGTGTCATTAACAAGATTCATATCTGTGTAAATTTCTATGTAGAAGTCAAATAATAGTTTTAAATTATTTTCAATTTGTCTCATTAACCTATAAATAAACTTAATTTGAATTATTTATATTTATAGTAGAATTCTATAAATTCTTGAAAGTCTTTATTAATGACAAAATGTTCACATAAATAAATACTTCAAATGCTACCCATTTTTGTTTGTATAATAGATTCATAAAGCTTATCAGTTTAAACAGAAATCTTAGCTTTTTGTTATAAATAATTCCCGAGATTTCTCGAAAATAAGCCCAGGGGTCTAACTTGTAAGATCGAGTGGGCTTTTAATTAATGGAATTTTACTGGAAGTGATAAATCCATTTTGGCGACAAAAGCATGAATTTTTCTTTACTGAATTTGAATACACCTAAAACAACCGGACAGCTAAACACTGAATTTCTGTAGTAATACCGTTATAGCAAATTTTGTCCAATTTAATTCTCGTGAAAAAAACTTCTTTGAAATCACTCGAAAAATCAAGGTTTAATAGCATAAAATGTTTATTTTAAAAATAACATTGCTCTGAATCAGATATTTTAATGAATAAATATTGTGTAACATTTAAATTTTGATTAATAAAATTGAAAGATTCGAATAAAATAATTTTATAATTTTATTATTATAGCTTCAAAAAAAAGGTCAGACTCGAGTCTCTAAGTTTAGCTCAGGTTCTCAATTACTTGTCATTTTGACAGGTTCAGGTTTGCCACCAAGCTTGAAAAACTCGAGCCTTGAAGAACACTATCGCTCTTTAAATATTATTATGGAATACAAAATTTAACATAAATAATAAAGTTTGAGCTTAATATGTGGTGGGCTTTTGTTTGAAACTATTAGTAACCCCTAAAAAGCAAAAAGTTAAATACAATCCCATGGGCTTATTTTCGCAAAGTCCCAGTAGCGCCAAAAATTGAAAGCAGATATAGAATACTAAATTGAGAAATTATAAATATTTTGGTTTATATTCTCAGGATGTTTCAGTTATACAAGTAATTCATTTAAGAAAGGAGAAAATTTTTATTTTATATAATCATAATTAATTCACTTTCAGTATAGACTTATAAAACATACAGAACTCTCTCAAATCTTAATGAAATTAAAATATTTTTTATTTAATAATAGAAATACATGAGAATCTTAAAGACTTGTGAATAGGTATTTATTTAAAAATATATCGTTGGTGCTTTGTCTGAATTTAAATCATTTAAAAGTGGCTGCATTATTGCACTATACTTACAATTCTAATCGCATGTATAATATGCATTACTTTGAATCATATGAAATCTTTACAATCTGTGCAATATATAAAGGGATAAAAGAAATATATTCAGTCATTTTCTCATAAAAATGACAAAATGCATAGAATGTCAATGCATTAAAGTAATAATAGGTTCTGTCTATGAAAAGAAATTTAAAATACTATTGAGAACTTATATTAAATTGAATTGAATGATAAATAAATAAAAGCACACATTTTCTTAAAAGAATTATTTGAAAAGTATTATAATTTTAGTGTCAATAATAATGGTTACTATAAAGTACATTAAATTAATGCACTTTTAAAGATAAAAGAGCAAAATGAGTGAACATTTTGCGATTCTTTACAGGTTTCAACGGAAAATAAATCCACAAAAGTGTCGATTCCAACGATTGAAAGGGCCTCATGTGCTACAGAGATGTGTATTTATCTGGTTAGACCTCAGCGCTAAATCGAGCCAAAGAAAGAAACGAAGTTTGGCCTTAATTTGATACTCATGGCAACCGATGACAACAGTCTTACAGGTGTGCACAAACCCATAGGCTATCAATATGTTACCATACATTTATTAAAAGTCAGATTTAGTCAGGAAAATGTGACTGAGTCTATATTCTGACAAACAATAACCATTTTAATTATGAGCAAATTAACTCTTACCTAAGGTTTCATTAATATCTAGAATCGGATATTCTTTAATTTATCGGGAAAGGGATCAAAAGATTTTTGAATATTTTTTTTTATAGTCTTTAATATTACTTCAAATTGAATGAAAGTTTGTTATTTAAAAATTGAATAATGAGAGAAAGGAATAAACTTTTTGTGATTTCGTTAAATTTATTATTTTATTCAGAATTTATATACAGATAGAAGATATAAAATGTATATATTTTTTATAATACTGACAATTCAGTGAATATATTAAGAATTAAATAATGAACTACTTCTGTAAACTTAAAAGCTTAAAGTCTAACGAAATATAACACAAGTCATACAATATATAGAATTTAAATCAAAGAATCATAAATAGTTTAGAATAACTGCAAACAACTGCAGATTAATTACATAATACATCTATTGATATAAATCATTTCCTTATTTACATTCACACAGTATTTGATACTTTATAAAAGTATTTTAAAATTTTAAATCCCATTGAAGTCGTCGGCGATTTATGCAGTTCTACGACAAATCTTTCTTAATCGATATTAAGCTCGGCTTAAAACGAGAATTTTGTTTATCAAAAATTGATTTCTTTCCACATCAAAAATGAGCTGAATTTCTGGCAAATGATTCATTTCTGTCGAATACAAATTTTCAAAGATTTTGTTCTTGAAATCAATAAAAAATAGAAATATTTTTTCCATAATTTCACAATTCATATAAACCCATTCCTACACATAGTCCGCACTTTATATAAAACTTAAAAATTTTTTTTATATAGTTTCTTATTTTTTAACCCAAAACAGAAGAGTCGAAAAACTTGAAACTTAGTTTCACTAAACTTCTGTGCCCTCTAAATGAAAGGGCGCTGACTCTTCAGCATATCCTTCATCAGGAGAATATCGGACAACAGTGGGCGCGCCTACGACTGGACCTCTTTTATATTGATTTTGTGGCTGATTTGATTGCGTGGGCACTGGTTCTTGAGGTAAATAATTAGTTGGATATTGTTGTGAATAAGATTGAGATTCATATGTTGTCATTTGATGGCTGTTGTCGTCTTCAAAAGTTTGGTTCTGATAATTATGATAAGTCGGCGGAAATGCGGTCGCGGCCACCGATGGCGGAAGACCTGTACAATAGCCGTCTGCATCATATACTTCTTGATAATTGTCATAATTATAGTTGAAATTTTGACTCATATCAGGTGATAATTGCTTAAAACTCTGGTTACCGGCAGATATTTGGCTTTGGTTTTGATAACTAATTGGCAGCAATTGATTTGAAAACTGGTTGTCGTGATAATTATTTCCTGAAATCAATTAATTTTTCATTAGATTAATAAGAATATTGAATAATCCCAAATTAAACCCAATTAATACCTGACATAATATTATGATGATATCCGTTCACATCGAAACCAGTTTTAGTTAAGTCAGGTGTCATTCCTCCAGATCCATAACCAGAACTTGTATTACCATTTTCTGGTTTCTTTTCATTTCCATCTTTTCCGATGACAGTAACATGACTTTTGAATCCTGAACTCTCAACTTTAACCCCAGGCGACAAGTTTTTTAGCACAGAAATAGGCGAATGTTTGTCATTTGTAGGATTACTACTTCTTTTCGAACGTATCAGGAAAATAGTGACCAAAACAAATACAAACACCAAAGATATCAATATTCCGACTATACCACCGGCCACCTCGACCTTCGACCAACCGGCCACTGATCCGAATGGCAGCTGAAGAACTGTAAGCGTGAAGTTTTTGATCGAAAGTCCGGCGCGATTTTCTGCGGAACAGATAAACGATTGCGAATCACTTTCTTCTAATCCGGCGATTGTAAGTATTGATGTCGTTATTCCTTCACTTTTTTCTTCAACTAAGAAAAATTTTTCGCCGCGAACCAAATGTGATGATAAGTTTCGGTAAAAGCCGTCGTCAACAAACCTGAAGGAATGGCATTTGTTATTTATTTGATAATAGGTTAGATTTAGAAAATGTATTCGAGAATACAGTAATTTTGTAAAGTTTCTCAACTCATTAATAAAATACTTACCAAAATATTTTAGGATCCGGTAATCCTTTGACAACACAAGAGAGAGTAGCATTTCCTCCAACATATCTGGTTTGTTCTGTGACTGCACTTATAATATCTGGAGCACAAGCAAAGTCATCGATATCTAATGAATTCCACATAAGTCCGGAAATTCTTTGTGGCGATTGACACGTCGGTGGTATTGATTGCGGCACATTATTTCTGATCATCCATTCTCTTGAGGACCTGAGATCACAGTCACAATTCCATGGATTGCGGTGCAAATCAAATGAATAAAGAGCGGGCAAATCAGACACAACTGATATCGATAGAGTTGTCAGTCTATTGTTATCCAGCTTTAAAAACTCTAACTTTTCTAATCCACGGAAAGCTGAAGGCTCTATGAGATCTATTTGGGAACCTATTTATATATTGATATAAGTTTAAAATACATTAGAGATCTATAATAAATATCTCACTTTCCATATTAAACTTTCAATAATATTCCAACTTTATTCCAATAAAATAGAAGTTCAATTTAATATACAGTATAATTATAAAGAAAATGATTGAATACCTGACAGATCGAGTGACTTGAGATGAGTTAGTGGTAGAAAGGCTTCGGCTCTAATTATTTGTATAGGATTTTGATTGAGCTGCAGTCGCCTTAAATTGAAACAATCTTTCAATGATTTGGTGGGCACTTGTGTTAGCAAATTAGTGCTCAAATCGAGTTCAATTAAATTAGTTAATTGGGTGAATGCGTCGTCTGCTATCACTCCTAATTTGCATTCAGCTAAAAATACTTTTTGCAAATTAATAAGTCCTCTCTCTTGAAACACTTTTGATGGCAATATTTGAAAGTTATTTTTATTTAGATTGAGCACTTGGGTCGCCGATGAAATACCCGACGGGATCGATATTAAGCTCTGTTTCTCGCATAAAGCCGTTTGTTTGCCATTTCGCCAAATACAGGAACACATTGACGGACATGTGTTTGTCGATACAGTTGGCTGTATTTGCGTTGTTAACAGTGTTGTTATAAGAAATGGTAATAATAATAATATTTGTGAAGATAATAAGTATAATGATATTGAAGATAAATAATGATATATATAAGACATTATTATTATGATTTATGCTATGCTTCACTTTGCTCTGAAGAATATGAATTTAATGCCAATTTTAGCTGACTTTAAAGATTTCAAAATTTCAAGATTTAAAGATCTTTTGTAGTCTTTCTACAAAAATCTGTCCAAAATTCTTATTTGCAATTTTTGGTGAAAAGAAATTATTTATAAATTACTGCGACTATAATTCTTCTTATAGTTGTTATATGTTTTGTTATTTTGACAAAAGAAAAACTTCAAAAAACTTTTATAGTTATAAAATTTTTTTCTTCAAATAATTTATATCTATTTTAATCGGAATAGTTTTTGATCCAGTTCTCAGTGACACAACTAATTCTCGCCGGTATTTAACTGTCACTATTGATAAATAATCAGTTGAATGACTTGTCTCTCAACACTTTCTTTCACACCACAAATTTTCACTGAATTACTAGTAATTCACAATATGTCAGTTGCGGTTAATACAAAAATTCATAGTCTGTCAAACATTCTCTTCAGGTTAGGTTTAGTTGTAAATTCTTAATTCACTCCACAAATAATTTTTTTGACAGAAAACGTAGAAAAAGTTTATGTATAACTTGATTCGTAACTTCAGGTTTTATGTATGTAGTGATAAATTATTTCCAAGAAAACTTTGACACCTAAATAATAAAGGCATAAAAGTTAATGTTAGTTATTTTGAGATTTTATTAAAATATTTATTTAGAAAGAATATATAAGTCGTATATTATAGGAAGAATATATACTACATGACAACCATTTAACTCAAACCAGTAGTTCAGGCATCAAACTAAAGGATAAACATTCTAATTACTCATTAACTTAATTAAATTTTAAAATCAAAACTTATAAGAGATTAGATACACATCTGTAAGACTTAAAAAATAAGTTCATATTTTTATCTTATAATTAGATCCCATTTTCGTGTCAACATTTAAACAATTAGTGTCACTTTACAATAGGGAATTAGACACAATATGAGGCAGAAAACACTGAAAAATTCTTACTTCATTTTCTTAGAAACTCCTATTGTTGTGGTATTAATTACTGTCATTATAATTGCTATACTTTGCTAAAAATACCAGTAGTGGTTATATGTTGCCTACTTAGGGAAGAAGATTGTTCCCTATGTTCAAAAAGTCAAATCTTAATTGATATTTTCGTTTAATACTGTACTGGATTAGTGACTAAATTCTAAATCATCATTCACTTTATTTGATTGGAATTCATATTAAATAAATAATATGAAAATTTTCATTTGAAATTTTGCAATCGATTTCAAGTAATTGTTTTCTTTTGAATCAATATTCTCTGAAAAATGAGTGAGTTTGGAACCTTTCCATTACCTAAAGTTTACAAATCTTAATAAATTGCCGGAACTGTCTTCCTACTCATTGATTACATTTTGTAAATAATTTATTTTGGAAATGACATCATTTCAAGAATAGTTAATTGAATTGACACGTTTAGATACATGTTTCTAATAGTGAGATAATTTACTCCTGACCACATTAAAGTACAATAACTGTTATTCGTACTCAAAGAGAAATTAAGTTTTAAGCAAAAATACTGTAATTTTGATTCGTAATCATTTTTTAAGCATAAACAATATACAGCACAACAGTATAAAAAGCGTGTGAAGAGAAAAATTAGTCCACAGTATAAAGGGGTAAAAATAATAGAGATTTATTGTAAGGCAGATAATCGGTTGGGCGGAGGACTGACGAAATACTAGTTGCAGCCAATAATTGTATTGTGATGTGAAAATCGCGTGGACTTTACTTATTTTCATGTGAAGAAAAAAGACTGATATATGAGAAAATCAAGAGAGACAACAACTCTAGAAAAATATTTAGTTACAAAAGATATATTATTAGCCCAACAATTTAGCAAATTTTTGCCCTTTTCCTTAACATTAACGTAATGATAAACTTGTGAATTCTCTCTTCTATTTTAATTTATTTATGTTTACTCTTGAATATTATTAATCTTATTTTCTGTTCTAATAATTTCTGCCAAAAGTGGCATTAGCTCTATTCAGACATAAAGATGTTGTAGTGAAGAATCTATAGGTTCTCTATTATAAGTTAATATTCTTTCATACAGGAACAGAAAGAAAGTATCTTCGATAGCAAATGGAAACTGCGCTAATAGCCCTGTGATGCACACCATTTTTGAATTATCTCACAATTGTATTCTTATTTTTTGTCTAACTTTAGTT